>WJXA01000358.1:0-32651 GCA_014282245.1 Rhododendron simsii
GTTTTTCCATAATCCCTCTTGATAAACCTTATTGAGAAAACATCACATAGTCACCAATTACTCCTTCTTGTCTTCAAATTATCAAATTTAGCTATTCAAAGTTTATTTCATGATGAGCTACACAAACTTTCTATGGGGAGCGCGAGAAGGGAGGGAAATTTTGTGAAATTTAGAGTTGATATCTAGTCTTTCTTTTGTGCAGGCAAATGATAAATAACTATCCACTGGTCTAGACCTAACAAAATAAATGTGCTACTAATGAGAGAACATCTTCTTGGTGACAATGCAAGCTCAAAAAAACTGAAAACACTACTATTAGTGGGCTTTCTTTTCTCGGTTAATTCCACGTGTAATATACTGCGAATGACGTAGCATTATATAGGTTTCAAAACAATGCATTTCCTTGTATGAATTCTTACCTAAGAACATGAAGTTACAAGTAACAAACCACCAAAGAACATGCCTAAGCCTACAATTCTAATTAAGATATGCAAGATTAGCTCACAATATAGTGAATTTGTGAGACATTGGAATGGATTATACTGGTTACCCTCCAAATCAACCTACAATGCATGTATACCACTGGATCTTCCAAGGAGTTATCTCAACCTGCAACATCGATTTTCCACGGCAAAAGGTGCATGGTCAACCTTTCAAGGATTGCTCAACACCAAATTGGCAACCATTTCAACAGTACCAAGAGCCTAGAACATTTAACAAAGGCAATAATTTTAACTTGCGACAATTAAAGCTTTAGCTTCATCAATGATTACGAAAGGCATTGAAGAAGCTACTATTTGAGAATCTAAGAACTTGATATGGGCAAAAACCACCTTACCTCCAGCGATGTACTCCACGTTGTAGTTGGATGCCATCTCATCGTACTTGATAATGAAACAATACGCTATGGGTTTAATAATCAGTTTTAAAGCAGAATGCAATTGGGGAACCAAACCAAAGGGAGAGACTTGAACCCAAGACCATGTTAAGTTACCAATTAATTGCCAAGAATATGCTTCAAATCAAAATTCTGAATCTTTCATATATATCTCAATCTTGGTGAAGCAAGACAATCAGAAGAAGCGGAAACAAAACCAACTCAGCTAAACATTTAACTACATCTAAAATTGGATGAGCTTCCAATTTCTAAAAACATACTCCCTCCGTCCCATTTTCATTGTCCACTATTCATTTTGTCTCTTTTGTGTCTATTGCCTATATCTTTCAATTGATAATGTTTTTCATGATTTTGACAACTTTGTATTTTAGAACAAATTGAAATCTATCAAATAAGATCCATATTGCATATTTTTTGAGATTCATGTTGAAAGATATAAGTGATTGAAAACTGACACAAACATCAAAAAGGCCAACCAAAATGGGAGCGAGGGAGTATAAATAATCTAATAAATTTTCCTTTCTTTTTTCCTTTCAACATAGACAGAGACCACATCAAATTAGTACCCTAATTTGCAAAACCAAATCCAGAATAAACACTGATTCAAGTGAAATGCAAATTAGTTAGTTATACTGGTGAATGAGGGAGAAAAATATGAGGGCGTCCATTGAGGGTGTCATCTTCTTCAAGGGCTTAAAAGGATGAACCTAGGCCTGCTTGAGAGAGAGGAGTACTCTTCCTCTTTCCATAAATTGCATCTCCTTGACACATGATTAAGTGGTAAAACATTAACACATAAAGTTCAAGTTTGGTGGTCCTCTTGAATCCCCAATTGAAGCAGGACCCAGACTGGCCAAAACTGGACTCGGCTCACTTGTAAAAATATTTTACCTATTACTTGTAAAACAGGGAATACTAGACCATGTAGGATAATATATCTATTTGATATAAAAAGAAAGACTCCCAAAGATCTAGCACTCTTATGGTTGTTCTTGTATTTAATAGAAATAGGAAGACTCCCAGAGATCTAGTACTCTTATGGTTGTCCTTTCCACCCCTATACACTCTAGAGTCTATATCCTCTGGAGTACTTAAGTTAGGAGTACCTATGGCTATGGATTCAAGGATTGTTTCATGTGGATGCTCTTAAAGGACTGATTACTGAACGGTTTTTGAATTCAAGTAGACTCAAGGGATTAAGCATTGAATAGAATTTTGGGTTTGAGGTGTATATCCTAAGTTCCTAACAATATTTATGGATGGTTGTATTGCATTTTAAGTATGGATGATGGACAGACCCTGGGAGAAGAGAATCTTAATGATAAGATTTAATTTAGGTGAGTAACAGGGGGAGCAGTAGCACTGTCAAACATAATAATCATAATGAGTACAACACGTCGCCACAAAAATCAAAGGTCATTTGACTTATGTGGGAAGTTGCTAATAACAACCACATTAGGAAACATACCAAGCACATTAAAATCTCAAGACATAAATGCAAATCTTTACCTCGCTCGCATCGTAAATCACATAAAACTGAGATTCAAACTTGTTATCATAGATGCAATTGTTAAGCAAGGGAATTTGAGGCTTTACTTCAGCTCCATCAACCAATTTGAACTTGTAACTGCAACAGTAACAGCACAAGAATGAATACATAGTATTCCAGGTACATTCAACTAAAGCGTAAAAGTAAAAGTAGATGCGGAACCAATGGTAGTGTCAATGCTAGAGTTTGTTTGCCTGAGGGTAGCTTGTCAGGGTCTTTTGAAAGGGTACTCAGTTTAGAATCAACAGGTCGATATGGAATGCCAAACACAAGGAGAAGCGACATAAAAGTTGGATTGAAACAAACCAAGTACGACAATGTGGTAAAATAGATACATAAAGTCCCCCAAATTGCAATGGACAACTTCTTCACCTTGTTCAGAATAGCTGCCGAAGCAACCTTCTCAGAGCAAGAAGAGCTTTGGCATCAATTCTGACAGGTGCTTCACTTCCATCAAGTAACACTTCCTCTTAATTGATGTCAATCCCATGAAATGCAATCAAAATAAAAATATAGAAATTAAAGGCAAAGTTTTGAAAAGGATAAACCAAGAAGTCAACAACTTATCACAGTTTTTTTAAGGAAATAAATAACTCAAACAAGATAAAATAAGACATCACGGATAATAACAGTGGCAACCTCCACTTACATCTAAGCAGTTATGACACTGCGTCTATAGTAGCATCAAAACAAAAAATATCCACCATTCTAGAAATTCAGAAGCTTATGTAATTTGAACCTCAAAGTCCATTTGTTGGCTTCAACATAAAAGAAGTTACCTCAAACTCTACGACAATGGTTTCTTGACTTCCAATACCACTTGACCAAAACTGAGCAATTGCTAGTTCCATCATACGACCACCCTCCACTAGAAAAGAAAAGGTTTGGCAGAAGGAGACGAGAATATAATAGCACTTTCCCCCTTCACAGACCTTTGCAACGGACTGATCAGGTGTGTCAAAGCAGATCTAGATTATGGTAAACAAGTTCTAAATGCATTATGCACCTGACCAGTGTCAATGTAAAATCTTCTAGCAGTGTCAAACCCTGACGTACAGATTGAAGCCAAGAAGCACCAATTGGTACCTCAATGAATTTCCTCTCAATAAGGTCTATCAAGAGGGATTAGGAAAAACAAAACAAGAAAATGGGTTGTATTCTTCACTCACAGCACATCAGAAAGTACATAAATGATGTATGCAAAAACGAATAGGACAGTAGCTAATATCGTATCGTCTGCAGCTTCTTGTTAATGTTACCCCCCTAAATGAGATAGGACGACAGCAAAAGAAAGTGTTTTTATACTTTTGGGTGGGATTCCGGGTTTTTGTTTTTACAAAAGAATGCTCTTGGGCATTTGCACCCCCCTCCAAATCTTTTCTATGGTAGGAAGGGAATACTCTTCCCCTCTCGGAGTGACTGTGTAGTCAGAAATAATACGAGTTCAGTGCTCGGCCCAGATGTTGATCCAATTGTGAGATTCACGTTACTATCTCTTCTTTAATACTAACCAAAGCTTGTATGTCATCAAGAGATATATTATGACAACCGTCCCTATTCAAGCGGTCTCTTAGCAGCCTTTCCGCTTCAAGAAATGCCCTTACTTATTGTTATACCGCTTTAGAGAAAGTAAAATAGTTGTTATAAGGTTGAGCTTTTAGGGAAAGATTATTGGGTTTGGGCAGGGATGGCACGCTATGAAAGATTTCACCTGCCTTCGCCCGGAAGTGACTGAACTAGCCTTTGGGCTTAAAGAATCGCTTCACACCTTCTGTCTTCTTTTCTTTAGGATATCCTTAATAGTCGAGATCTCATGCAGGAGAGAAAGAAGGAGCCCTAATGGAACGAGTGATTCTATGGTAGCTGAACGTCTTCACTTTCATTATTCCTAAAAGAAAAAGTCCCTTCCTTATTATTGATAGCACAGGAAAGAGAACTCTGCCTTCTCCTTCGGGGGATTCTATTAGTTAGAGGACTTCCTTTAGCTCTAAGACTAGGGATCTAAGGATGGTTATTTGGTGGGTACTCTAGCAAAGCAAAAATCCCACTGTTAGAACTTCTAAGAAAAAGGAGAGCCTAGCAATTGGTCTTGCACACTAACTCATGAGTCAACCTAGGAAAAGAACTGCTTTCCAGCCTTTCACTCCTCAAGTCAGGAAGTAGGAATAGCAGGCAATCGATGGCTGAAATGACTTTCTTAGAAATATTGCGTAATGCTAGATCTCTTCAGGGTTCCATCTCACTCTTTTTCGGCCTGAAGCCAATAGGAAGCAACGCTTCAAGTCGCTGAGGTAAGTTCCGAGAGAGCTACGCTCTGGTTCAGGGGTGCTCTTTAGATCGAGGACAGGGCGTCTTCCCCTTCAAAACTATTGGATGTGTTGGCAATTCGTATGTGATGCCCGACCGATCTGCCTATCTCGAACGTGCTACGAGATTAACAATCCATCTCTAAGGCAATCTTTAAGGTGGAGAAACAGGAGTTTAGCTAGCCTAATAGTTAAGAGAGAGTTCTCCGTGGCTTAAACAGCTTTTATTTTAGTGGAGATCCTCAAGGATAGAGCACTGCACAGCTTAAACAGTTCATTTTTTACTAGGTAGGGCCTCATTTGAGAGGCTAGGGTCAAACCATGCCTATGAAAGTCGTAAACCCTGGCCCTTTAAAGCGCTGGCTCAATATAGTCTAGGCGAAATCCCTATTTGCCTCCAAGTAAAGTTCCTCACTCAAATCCTTACGCCAAAGAAAAAAAGCACTTTTGGATGTAAAGACCCACTACCGGTTCACTTGACTACTAGCTTGGTGACTAACCTACCAAACCTACCCAATCGTACGCAGCTCCTTCGTCCCTTTCGAGTCTGACTGCTGCTCTAATACTATTTGTTTAGAGTTTCTTTTTATGCAGCTCCATTTCCTGGGAGTCTTCTCGTCTGCTTCTCTTGTTGGTGACTTGCCCCGACTTGAATGAAGCGGAAACCCAAGGTCAGAGCTTGCTATAAACCTAGAGAGGAGGAGGGACCAAAGAAGCAGCCGCACCTAGAGTCTGCATCTTAGCGTCTGCGTCTTGTGCCTAGCTTCCTACTAGCTACAGTCAAAAAGCAGATAAAACAAGAGCTCCTGCAGATATCTCCGTTGCAGCTGCCTCTGTTAGTTCCATAGCCTAGCTACCATCCAATCTATTTTGTTTTGTCTTGATTTACGACCACCCTCAACGCATAAGGGAGTTAAGGCTGAGAAAAAAATCAGACGAGATACCACCGAGATATTAATTCTGTTTATACAACTAGCTAAAAATCTCTTGTTTTATGGACAAGAGGATGATCGTAAGCACCATTTTGGTCCATCCATTCTCACCAAAGTCGATGACTACCGTGATAATGTGGCCACTCCACGTGCAAGACAGACCTACATGAGAAAGGGAGTGTTAACGTGATAAAGATAATCCGGCCCTTTTCCAACAACCTAAATTAATCACTCAAAGTATGTTTAATGATATAAATAACACACATTAATCTCTTAAGCACAAATTACAATTTCCTCTCCAGCACTTCCTATGACATTGTTGGAGTTATCAAACAAAATAAGAAACCGAAGAAAAGGAGTTTAGATACAGCAACACGTTCCATGGCAATACACACTGATTGATCACCATCAAATCTCCTTGTGTAACACTAACATCAATAGTATTATATATCAGCATACGAAAATTTTAGCACAACAATGACGCATCATGCAAGTGTTGAAAGGCGCAGATAATCAAGGACAGAAGTTACTCCGACACATAATGCTTAATTTAACACCGCAATAATCACCTGGTAGGAATGACATCCCTGCCAATGAAACTAGGGCAGGTCGATTTTTTACAGCCATCGCCTTTGTTATGGTAACTGGGATTCTGAATGGGGGACCATGCCATGAGCCATGAGGCTTTGCAATCCATCCCATACAGTTCACAATGGTGTAAACCATCACTAAGATTGGTATGATCCACAACTATGCTGGAGAAGAAGGGGACAGAATTTATAAATAGAGAGGAATACATGGTAAAGAAATAAACAAAACCGAAAGATAAAGGGGAGTGATTTTCGCACTCCCCAAATTGTGGAGTTGATTTCCGCACTCCCCTTGGGAGTGTGGTTAACAATTTTGGGGAGTGCAAAAATCAATCCACATAAAAGATAGAGAGATAAGTAAACAAGCAGAAATACCTAAAGATACATTAGTGACAACTGTATTTGAAAGTAGCAGGAACAGAATTAAATTGGGATTCCTTCTCTTTCTTTTCTGTTTCTTCTGTAGATTCTCCTTTGTGGGTGGTAGTGATTTTCTTATTTGTAGTCATCTGCGTAACCATCTGAAGAACGACCTTCTTCAAACTGATGGCCCTAGTTCCACAGAGACACGATTTCAGCCTCACAGAGCCCACAAAGTTGGATCCAACATTCAAACCAAAACGGCATCAAAATCACATCCAGATAAAACAACACGAAAAAGGCATACATGTATACATCTATATCCAGAGAGAGAGAGGGCTTGAGATACCTTCAGAGAGAAGCCTATTAACGGTCACGTTGGGGTCTATATTACTTTCTTTGAGCATAGCGTAGATCTCAGATTCAGGACAGTTAACAATCTCCTTCAAACTCTGGACCATCTTCCTTGACGCCGCTGGTAGTAATTGCACCCCGACACCGCCATTGCCGCCTCTGCCACTCATAACCCCAACACAACCCACCCCCCCCCCCCCCCCCCCCCCCCCCCCCCCCCCCCCCCCCCCCCCCCCCCCCCCCCCCCCCCCCCCCCCCCCCCCCCCCCCCCCCCCCCAACAACGCTTCTCTCTCTCTCTCTCTCTAGGCTCGCCTCCTATAGAATCCGCCGCGCCGGGAAGATACCGAAGCGCTCGCTCTCTCCACTCTCGGCACCGAAAACCCTCTCTTTTTACTCTCTCTCCCTCTCTAGATCTGTCCATGTAGATTTGTCTAATTTATTGCTTCGGGCCAAAGCTAGAGGAAAGGGTTTTATGAGAGAGAGCCGTTGGCCCTTCAGCTTTGTTTGGAAGGGATGGAAAGGAGGAAAAAAACGTCAAATTTTAAAAAAAAAATTCCCTTCCTTTGTTTGGTTCTTAAGAAAAGAGGAATATTTTTTTATGATGCCTCAATGTGGTTAATATGGATCTTTACATAAGATTTTAGGTTAATCTAAGCATTTGGATCAAAATCACCCCCAAAACGTATGGTGTTTTTGCATTTTTTCAGCCAAAAATGGTCATTATACTTACTATGAAAACTAACTCTTCTTACAATAACTTATGCTGACATTTACCGTAAAATATTATATACTTACCACAACTAAAGGCTACACTTCAACGTTTTTTGCCTTTCTCTTTCCAATTAGTTCTTCAGGTAGTAGGTTTTAACATTTTTTTTGCCGGAAAATGTACTTTTTTGCAAGAATTTTTTAATTATTGAGAATTTATATATTCCATAAAGACCTGTAATTTTAATTCCTTTTTGTTTAATTATTTTGAATAGAATTACATTTCATTAATGTGTTTGTACAGATGTACGTGTTCCGTTGTGTATCAGAAGTCCAGTGGATAATCGAAATATGAATTTTGATGTCAAAATGGTGTTTGGGGTGCTGTGGGTGTGTTAGGATTGATCAGGATATAATTCGGTACAAGGAGAAAATTTTTGAAAATTTCCTGGATGTACAGGTATCACGTTTTGGGTACATAAATTAAATATTTCAAATAAAAAAGCTACCCCTGTTGTCCCGAATTGATTGCCCCATTTGGAAAATTGTTTCTTTTTCGATCAAAGAAATAATGCCCTTTTGTCCAAAATATTTTTAAAAAATAATTACACAAATTTAAAGAACTACAAAATAGTGTAAAAAAAATTATGCCTTGATCCTTTTGGTTTTTAAAAAGCATTTTTCAAAAAATACCCCCTAGATTCCCCCTAAATTCCCCATATTTTCAACATTTCTCTCTCCACTTATTACCCCTACTATTTTTCAAAAAACTTTTCAAATCTCAATCCAAACAAGGCATAAAACTTTGTGACATGATACAATTTTTCGAAAAGGACAAACTATTTGGGAAGGATGAAGTAGATGGATTGGTATAAATAGTAATAATAATATTGAGGGTTCAATGACCCGAAAGAAATTGTGGTCAAAGTGTAATATATTCATCATTGTTGTTTTTGACATAAGCAGAAACTGAAACTTGACTTAATAATGCATTGTTACGACTAACATTGTTTGGAGTGTATGGGTTGAAGTGATGTTTGAGTCAAGGTGCAAGGATGCCTAAGTTATGATGAAAGACATTGATTGTCTTGTGATTTACTTATTTTTTATTTATTAGATGATTAGTTTGATTTTGTCCAAATTCTTTGTAATGATCTCCATTTTGTAAGTGTTGCTAGGCGTTTATCAATACAATCTTCTCATTTTTGAAAAAAAAAAAAACAAAAAAGTTTCTTACACCTTTTACTCATTTTGAATTTTCGTATTCTATTGGTATTGTAATCATTATGCCCAAGAGAAAAAGACTTTTTTTTTAAACTAAATATGGATCTCAGAAGTCATTGAGTGAGCTGAAATCTCAAATTCTCAAGAAAAAAAAAAATACTAGTAAGTGTAGTTTAGAGGTGCAAAAGATGTGGCTTCTGAAAGCACTTGAAATTTATTGATGGATGCTATGAACGATGTACGTGTATGACACACAACACGTTCTCTCTTTTTTAAAAAAAATATTATAAAATATTACAATGAATGAACCATCCTCAGCAATTTATAATAAAATCATCCTCTCCCATTGTATTGGTTTTCCACTTAACAAGATAAAAAAACCTTTCAAACTTCTCCCACAATGTGCCTCACATTCAAACTTTCTCTTTTATTTACTACGCATTTAATGTTTAACCCATGCATCGGTAAGGGATAAATATCTTTAGACATAACTACTCCACCCGTCCTATAAAGGTAGTCCCCTACGAAATTACGTATAATTTTTAAGCTTAAAAATAATGTACTTACCAAAATATTTTTCTGCAATAATATAGATCTTATTTGATATATCTTGATGAGATCTTTTGAATGGTGCAAAAAAAAAAATCAACATATTATTTTAGTAAATATATTATTTTAGGCGGCTATTCGCAGCCACGTATTTTCTCCCACAGCCCGTTAAAAATTTTCAATTAGACTCGACAATTAGTTACCGAAATTGAGATACATTTTCAGCATCCAATTACCGAAATATGATATTTTTTTCAACAGCTATTTACTGAAAATGCATGTTTGGCAGTTGTTCTACCGAAAATTGAATATATTTTCGACATGTAGTTACCGAAATATAATCTTATTTTCAACAGCTATTTACCAAAATATTATTTATGATTTTCAACAACCACTTACCGAAATATAGTGGGTTATGGGAGAAAATACGTGGCTGCGAATAGCCGGCCCCCTATAGTAATGAGGCTTTTTTGGGGGGTTAAAAATTACAGATTTTTTTTTTAAAAAATGTTGTTAACTACAGATTATCCCTTAAACTATCACCTTTTTTACTTTACCCCTTCATCTTAAAAACAATATAAGTTAGCCCCTTTTGTTACTCTTCTGTCCCGATTTGAGCATTAAACTCCGATATGACATGCACATGTGGGTAATATACTACCAAAATGCCTCTTTTTCAATGAGTCCTGCTATCAGCATGGACAGTTTGCAGGGAACGACGCAGAGACAAATGGTTTGGCCCCATTTCGGGTCCCGAAAAAATCTAGAAAAATTGCCCCTACGAATCCAAAAGTATACTTATCGATATGCACTGGAGCTGATTTTTTATAGGGCTCCATAAAATAATATTCAAAAATTTATGGATATTTTTCTAGATTTTTTTGGGACCCGAAATGGGGCCAAACGCGTTTGTCTCTGCGTCATTCCCTGCAAACTGTCCCTACTCATAGTATTTTTGTTTTTTTTGAATTAGACATTGCCTTATATTACTCCCTCTGTCCATCTTTGTTGGTCCTTTTTGGATATTCATGCCATTTTTAAATTATTTTATCTTCCAATCTATAATATTTTTCATAATTTTCAAAACATAGAATAATAAAATTAATTGAGAATTATCAAACATGATTCATATTAGATATTTTTTGAAGTCCAGACTCCCAAAAGAAACTAACAAACACGGATAGAGGGATTAATTTTTTTTTGGCTTATCCATAATATAGTTTCAAATACGGCTTCAATTTCTTTTTTAAAGTATATTCTCAAAAAAATGCTTCTGTGTCAATTAGTATTTGTTAAGTGGGGCCCACCAAGACTCTAATTTCACTGCTACTGACATCAATCTACCACAATGCATATTGTTGGCTACCACAGCCCCGGGTGGATCAGGGTCCTTCGGATGGCCCGAAAAGAAGAAGTGAATATCCAAATAAGAATAGCATTCAACACTTTTGACAGTAAACAGAATATTCAAACATGCTCATCATCAAACTCAAACAAACAAGAACAGGTCTTGAATATCCAAGTGTAGCCTCCTTGCAAGTATAAAATAAACCTAACTGGGCTCTGGAAGGACCAGTGCACTCCTAGTATCTACAAGCTCACATGAAATGAAATATAAAATGACAAAACAGAGTTTTAATGAGCAGCAATACTCTTGGGTGCTCAGAAGTGCTCTTGAGCGCTCAAGAGTGAGCTCTGTGGAATAAAAATGATTTCTTTTCTTGTGTTCCTCTTGCTCTTGTTGTTAAACTAAGATCAAATGGACTTGTAACCAATATGAGGAACTGGTAAAAGCCCTTGATCTCCCTTAGAAGTGGAAAAAATAGGAAATAACTTTGAAAAACCAAGTTTTATACCTTTTCTTGGCTTGAACTTGACTTCTTGGACTGACTTGAATACATGAAAATGGGTAGAAAATAGTGGAAAAATGGAGTTCTAGATAGACTAAAGATTTCAAAAACCTTTGAGATTTTCTGAATACTTGAAGATTATTTGATGCTTTTCTTAGAAAACTCAAGTTTTGGAAAATATTTAAGGGAGGATTAGAGACTGAAACTTTCAGAAAACAAGGGAGGGAGAGACTGAAATTTCGTGTTCTTAGTGTGGTAAACACCTCCATATATATAGGGGAGGAGAAAATAGGTTTGAATTTTGAAAATAAAATCAAAACGAAATGAAAAAATATTTTAGGAGGAAAAATGGCATGATTAGATGCCCTGCCAGCTGCTGGGATGTGCAGGTTTGAACTGCAGGTTGAATAATCAGAAAAATCTGAAAAAGCTATGGTCAATGGTCAAGTTCAACATGCATTGGCTATGACAGAGCTCTTGAGCGCTCAAAAGTGGCCTCGAGCGCTCAAGAGGGCCTGCCCAACTTCAGAGGGGTGCCACGAACACTCTCGAACTCGATTTTTGGTGTTTTTTGAAGGGTTGGAAAGCTGATTGAGTCCTCTTTCTAACCAATTGGTTTCATTCGAAAATATATACACTGAAATGTGTGCCATTTTACCCTCAGGGTGTCGAAAAAAAGCAATTTGGTTTATTTTGAAAATTCAAGAGGCATGGTCCAAGCTGTCCAAGGCTTGTTTTAGTTCATTTTCATCATCGGGGAGTCTCAAGGCCACAAATTAAGGATGATTAATAAATCCAAATTGAGGTGTCTACACATACATAATTTGGCAAAATATCAAATTGATCCAACATTAGTTAGTGCATCCATGAATCATAGGTATTTGTCTTGAAAAAATGGAGAATAACAATTACGGCTTATCATTTTTTCTAGACGAATGTATGACGTCAGATAGCTACGGATGCCCAATAATGTTGACTATTTATGAGCAACTTCAATCATCACAATAGAACCCGTAGTAGGCTTCACGTACAAAATTAAGCTATAGCATTAATTTTCATGGGATGTACCTAAACAAGAAGAATTAAGAGGACAGTTGTATATATTGTAAATATGAGTCGTAAAAAGGATTATGTTAATACCTTAATGAAAAGGGACATTTCTATCATGAATTATACAGGTATGTGTATCATGTCAGAGTCTAACGCTCAAATCTAGACGAATGAGTTATACAAGCGGTTAAGTAATACGGAGTACCATATGATAGATTAAGTTCATGGGCATAGATTAAGTGGGCACTGTATAAATTTTTTTGATGAAAGGAAAAAATAGATAAGAGTGAGAGTTTAAGGGGCTAACTTATAATTAACCCCCTTTTTCAAGTACTTAGAACCGTAGAAGTTTACTACTTTTGTTGTTTATTGCTATTATACATATATATATATATACACACACACACTCGGGATCCAATAAGGGATCCCACCGGGCCTTACCATGCGGGACTCCCCTTTTCCGATCGAATTGCGACGATCCGAGCAGCTCAAAGTGATCAGAACGTGATTTTAAGGGTACTTGTGAGAAATCAGCAAAAAAAAATGATCGGTAAGGGCTTGATCGATCATTATGTTTTAAAGCTTGCCATGTGAAAGAGAAAAAAAAAAGTGATATGAAAACATAATGAACGAGAAAACCAATACTACTAAATAAAAGTAATGATTTTAAAGCTTGCTATGTGAAAGAGAAAAAAAAATCCTGACCGTTCAAACCAAATGTTCCCTACATGAGTTTTCATTAATTTCAGGCCTAGTTTGATTTAATGAGCCATTTGGTTTATTTTTTTGTTTTTATTCAATTCTTTTATGTTAATTTTGCATCTAAATATTATTGTTTTGTCTCGATGGAAATGGATCGAAAAAGTAATTAAATTGTGACCCAAACTCAAAATTTTTTGAATAAAGACAAAAATTAGTTAAAAAGAGTGTCTTTTTTTGTCCTTACTTCAAAAATATTTTAGTTTCGATCACAACTTTTTATTTTTGATTCCTTTCGTTGAAACAAATCAATTATCCAAAAAAAATCAACGCAAAATAAAAAATGCATAAAAAATTATAAATAAATAAATAATATCGGATTATTAGCCAGAACAGGCCTTAATAAAGCCAGTTGATTTTTTTTTTTTGTATTTCTTCAAAAAAAATTACATTAGTTAATTTTGAGTCAATTTATTTTGAATTCTGATTATTTTTTGTCTTTATTTAATTTTTTTTCATTTGTTAGTTTTGCGTCACTCTTTTTGTGAATTATTAATTTTTCTAGATGAGAAGAATTGAAAAGGTAAAAAATTATATTCAAGAAAAATTATTTTTTGAATAAATACGAAATTTAAAAAATCAGTCTGTTTTGAATTTTTTATATTCAAAAAAAGTATAGGTTTCAACTTTAATTTTTACTTTTTAGATCACTTTCGTTGAAACGATCAAATAATCCACAAAACAATATACAAAATTAACAAATGTAAAAAAAATTTAAATAAGGAGAAAAACATTATAGAGAATTATTTAGCCAAAATAGGCCTAACCAAACTCCCTTCGGTCTTTTGGCTAAATAAGCTAATAAGCTCTTCTTCTTTTTTTTTTTTTTTTTGTCTTTATTCAATTTTTTTGGCATTTGTTAGTTTCGCGTCAATTTTTTGTAGATTATTAGTTCGACTCGACAAAAAGAATGGAAAAAAGTGAAAATTTATGGTCTAAACATAAATTTTTTAAACAAAGACGAAAAAATTGACTTATTTTTCTCTTTATTTAAAAAAATTGGATTTCAATCTTAATTTTTTATTTTTTAAATTTCTTTCATCATAAGACGAAGCAATAATTCACAAATAAATTGACGAAAACTAACAATTACAAAAAAAAAAATATAATAAAAAACAAAAAAAAATTTATTTATTTATTTAGCCAAACAACCCTCCCAAGCTTGATCTACCGTTCAAATAACTAGCCGAACAGCCTAGAACTCCAATATCTCGGAAAAGCGAAGTTTGCCACCTTTTTGTTGTGTTGTGAGTCAGAAGCGAAGCACCGGAATAGCAAGGGGAGGCTTTTTGAAAGGACTGCTTCTGATTCAATTTCCAGAAGAAGAAAGCTCAATACTACTTTCATCAAACAATACTACTCATTATGTTGCTTCTGCTCAAACCCAGTTCATTCACTAGAATCACTGCACATCTTTCCTCTCTCTCTCTCTCTCTCTCTCTCTCTCTCTCTCTCTCCATGCAGCTCAAGTTCGGAGCCGAGGACGATGGGAACGCCCCCAACATTCCGGCCTCTTCAGGCCACAAAAACTTCTACACCGACCAAGCAATGCACGGTTTGAACAAAACCCCTAGACCCTTTATCTCTCTATTTGTATTACAAAAATATATGCACCCAATGGGTATCTGTTTGATTTGATTTTTGTTCTTTCCTCAGTTGCTCTGCTCGGTAATCGACAAAACGCCCATCGGAGTGACATTGCGAGGTACCCACTTGATTTAACGGAGTGTATGATTGGGAGGGAAATAGATAAAGGGAGGATAAGGGAAGAGATTTTGAACCTAGAGGTGTTTCGCCAGCGAAAGCTCGAGGAGGAGGTGATCAGGGAAACGTTGATGGAAAGGGAGATGATTTCGATGCCGCGGGTGGGGTCTTTGGTGGATTCTCTGCTGCGGCGGGATGTGCCGGGAGCTCCATTGCTTAGTAGAGGAGATGGGTTTAGGACTGGGATAGGATTTGGGACCGAATTGGAGGGTGGGATTGAAGGGAAGTTGTCGTTGGCGGGTCCGATGGACGATGGGGGTTTCAGAGCTTTTCATCTTCAGGGGCATCCAAGATCGGTTACGGGAAGTCGTGGTGTTATTAAACCCATCATTGACCTAGGAGAGGAGCAGGTAGTCTCAATGGTGACTCCCTAATCATTTCCATTGTGTTTTGAGTTGGATTACAGGTTTCTTTTACTTGTGTTTGCTTGCTGGTTATGTTTTAGCTTCACTAATTGATGATGAGTCTGGTGCCATTTCTTTTTAATAGTCTTCTTGTAAGAGGCTTTGTCGTGAATTGAAGATTGAGCTATTTTATAGGATATTTCATTTCATATACAATATGGACCTGGTTTGTTAGGTATAGAACAGAATTACAAAATATCGATGATTTTTTGAGAGGTTCATATAGTGAAAACTGAAAATAGACATTCTTTGTGGGACGAAGAAGAGAGTACGTTTTTTATTGTTTCTTAGAGCACGTTTGATTGCTGCATTATTATTTGGAAGGATTGGAAATATGGGATTAATGATGGGATAAAAGGAGACATGTGGGTCTTATGTATAATAGTTGAGATTATTTGTAGTACATGATTAGTTGTACTTATGTTTGATTTGGGCAGGATTAAGGGTGGTATAAAGTGTGGAGAATCATTTTTGACCATTGAATGAAGAAAGAAATAATCTCACAGATCTGGATTAACTAATACCACCCCCAGGTAGTATTGGATGGTCCCTGGTATAGGATATTAAGTAGGCCGCTCTCCTCTAATTCAATCTTCTCTTTAGTCCCATTCGACAGACATGGAACTAGCTAATCCCGGGAACATGTGATCCCTTACGTTCCCTTGTAGATGGAGGATTACAATTCTGGCATCAAACATACACTCGAGGTATCCAGATTTTTTGCGAACAATTGGTCTTAGGAAACCGAAGTTTGCCACCTCTGTCTTGTGAGTTTGGTCTAGAGTTGCAATACAAGTTCCATAGTAGGGAAAGAAAAGGCTTTTGAAATGCTTCTGATTCATTTTCCAGAAGAGGGAAGGGGAGGACATTTAAAAAACACTAATGCTGCTCCTGCTCAAACCCAGTTCATACACATCTTCCCTTACTAATCTCTCTCTCTCTCTCTCTCTCTCTCTCTCTCTCTCTCTCATCATCATCATCATCATGTAGGTCAATGTTGGAGCCAAGGACGATGGAAACTGCCTCAACAGTCTGGCCTCTTCAGGCAACAAAACCTTCTACACTGATCAACCAATGCACGGTTTGAACAAAACAAACCCTTCACCTATTTGTTCCAAAGCCTTTATCGATTTGTTAATATCGAACATATATATGTGCTCCATGGGCTTTTGTTTGACTTGATTTTTGTTGTTTTGTTAGTTGCTCTGCCGGGTATTCGTCAAAACGCCCATCGAAGTGACAAAACAAGGTACCCATCTGATTTGACTGAGTTTCTGATTGGGAGGGAAATAAAAAACAGGAGGATAAGGGAAGAGATGAAGAAATTAGAGGTTTTCCGCCAACGAAAGCTTGAGGAGGAGGTGATTAGCGAAATGAGGATGGGAAGGGAGATTTCTATGCCGAAGGTGGGAATAGGGTTGTCTTTGGTGGATTCTCTGCTGCGGCCAGATGTTCTGGGAGTTCCATTGCTTAGTAGAAAAGATGGGTTGGGGACTGGGAAAGGATTAGGGACTGGGATAGGTTTTGGGACTGAATTGGAGCATGGGATTGATGGGAGGTTGTCGTTGGCGGGTTCGATGGACAATTGGGGTTTCGGAGATTTTCCTCTACGGGGGCAGCCGAGATCAGTAGTTCATAATGGTGTTGCACTTAAACCCATCATCGACTTAAGAAAGGAACAGATAGTCCCAATGGTGAGTGCCTAATTTTTTCTGTACTGTTAGAATTGGATTACAGATTTCTTTAACTTCTGTTTGCTGGTTATGTTTTACCTTGACTAATTGAGGAGGAGTCTGGTGCAATTTCTTTTAATTGTCTTCTTGTAAGAAGATCGAGCTATTTTACCGTTTGTAATGCGGGGAAAATATTTTACGTTTCAACCTTGGTGACTAATAAAGATTGAGTCCTAATAAGATGATATAAAGCATTCACTTGATTCTTGGATTAGAGCACGTTAGTTTACACATTTCCTTTGTCTTAGTTTGCTTGTTATATTTGGCTTCGCCATGTTAGAATGAGTCTAGAATGGTCTCATTGCTGAGCGACTAATCATTTTCATGTTGGTTGTGTTGCATTAGATTATTTGTCTAATATGAGTTTTCTTGTTATGTTTTTTATCTTCACTGTTTGTATTTACTTTATTTGTGGGCAGTCTTTCTGTGAGAGGCTTCTTGTTCATTAAACTATTGAGCTATTTTTACACCCATACAACATGTTTTTGTGACAAGTGAACAAATTATAGCCATGATGACCGTTTGTGAAGCTTTAGATGGTGATATGGAGCAAGCATGGGCATCTACAGCTATGTCGCGTATAGATCTGAATGGGACTCATACGGTTCATCATCTTTGGAAACAAAGATACTGCTAAACCTGCGGTGGACCAAAGCCTAGCATTGTTTAAAGTAGTTTTCTTTTAAATAGCTTCCTTTTCACGTTGATGAAGAGAGAAATCAGTTAAATTCCGTTTTTCCCTTTACACCATGGTTATGTAATCCTTTGTGATTTTGCATTTGCCCCATAAGTTAATTTTGCTAACATTGACTAGGTTCTATTTTTACTTTTCCTGATTGAGATTTTGTATAAATATATACTAGAAAATTTCAGTATTTCGAAGAATTTCTGTGTCGCTTCCAATTTTTTGACGCTTAGTAGCGATGTTTAAAAAATAGGTGCGCTACCAAGATGGGAGCTCCAATCGGCGCTCCCAAGATGGGAGTTTATCGGGCCATTAAAGCAATCTGTTACTTTTAAGGAAGTTATGCCATTGTGGAAATAAGAAAATGAAAATCATATCAGTCAAGAATTTTTGCAAACTAAAAATATCGAACTTCCAGGAATTACCCTTTTAAGATCGGGAAAATTCTTAATAAGTATCACTTTTCCTTCAATGGTTAAGTATTTAAATATATTTTATATGCATATTTGTATATAATCTATATAGGCGCTCCCAACCTTTGGAGCCTCTAGGTGCCTCCGCTCCCCAGTACCCGCTCTCGTCCCCGCCCCCGCTTCGTGCTACTAATTTTTGATGCAATACCCCCTTTCCAATTCAAGGTCATATTTTTTCCACCAGGCAGGCAGGAGAACTAATGTGTGATCATCCACTTAATAGGATTATAATACAACTTTGATTTTATCCTCTCTCTGAGGAATCTCTTTCTCCTACACAATTAAGTCTTGATGTTTCTTTAAACATTCCTGTTGTTAAATGCAAGGTGAATAGTCGTCATTTTTTATTTCTATGAATTTCTTTTTACATATGGAGATTAAGTCTACCTTAAAGTTGAGATACATTACTAATAGGGGTGTGGTGATCCATTTTTCATGCGCCCAATTTGTATGATGATCGACGCGGACGAGTAGAGAATGGAATGCACGGTGGTCGGCACAGATGAGTTGTAAATTGTATTTGTCACCAAATATGTATCTTTTAGTAATTTTTTTATTCCTTAATTTAGCAACTGGTGACTCACTCCTGTATTATGTAGGATTCTTGGCATTTCTAGTTGCGGGATTGGTAATCATGGAAGCATTTCTTGTTTTCATACCTAAAGTTCCAGAGCTTGGAATACACAGCTCTTCATTTCGTCCAAGGCGGAAAAAGTATCATAATTCTCATTAATTGGTTGCGAAGGAAAACAAGTTATCTTCTGGCTTCTGTGTTGCAATTTGTTTTCTTATTGTTCACAAACAAATCCGAGAAGGGGTGGTTAATTTGGTAGAGGGGATGCAACCTAGGCATTTAATATGTGAAGGTGGCCCCTCGAGTGTAATCCGGACTCTGATTAGGGGTTTCTTGTTACATGTTAGAATGCTCTGAATTTCGACATGTTTCGGCTTTCAATGTTATGGTGAATAGATTGGAATTTTGGGACTCCACTGATGTTTGGTTTTGGTCTCATAGGAAATAGAAACTTTTCCTTCCTTTCAATGAACACGGAAAGAAATTTTGTTACTTGGTTGTGTTACTTTTATACTAGTTAATTAAGAGTAGAGCGTGGAAGATTTAGGTTGTTTGAAGGCAGTTGTTTAACTGTGCTTTAGAAACTAGGCATGTCTTTTACATCATATCATGGTGTGTGCAACACAACAATCTTATCAGATGACTTAAACCACATCATGGCCTTAACTGTCATCATTGTCATCGAATCATCGGTATTTCGGCTGGTTGGTAACAGTATCTGTACTTATTCGATGCAGGTTAACCCTTCCAACTCAAGTGTTGCTGGGATAAAGAGAAGATTTGAAGAACCAATACCTCAAGTTGTAGAGGATGATGCTCATTTGGTTAATTTGAGGAAGAAGGCACGGAAGGAGTTGAAATGTCCTCTCTGTCAAGTGACTGTCTCGTGCGAGCAGACTATGGAGACTCACTTAAACGGAAAGAAGCACAAGGCAAAGGAGAGGATGTTACAGGGAGCCAGTAAAAATTCGCAGGATTGTGAGGATGTTGATGTTGGAGTGGTGGAACTCACAGAGATATTGGACAAAACAGATGCCCGTGCTCATGATGTGAAAGAAAGACCAAAGGAGTTGAATGCTGATTCCAAGTCATTGGTTGATGAAAGTAAAAATTCAGAGGATTGTGGGGATGATGTGGATTTTGGAGTGCTGGAACACACAGAGATACTGGAGGAAACAAGTGCCAGCATTCATGACGTGAAAGAAAGACCAAAGGAGTCCAATGCTGATTCCCAATTCTACTGCAGAATGTGCAATTTTGGGACTATGAGCGAAGAACTCATGGAAGACCACCGGATGGGAGAGAAGCATTGGAATTTGTTGCAGCAAAATGGTGGTTGTGTCATTACCATAAAAACCATGCCTGATAACATGCAGTATACCAGGGAAATCGAGGATACAGCATCCACAGTAATATTTGAGCGATTCTTACCTTTTAACTTTTGAAGCATAGAAATATTCTATCAAGGAGTAGGTTTTCTGAATCAACTAAAGATGTTCGATATCAAAAAAGGAAAAAAAAAGAACTCTTTAAAGAATGGGATGTAGTTTTTGGACCTTTTATATATATTTATATTTGGAGGGTAGTATTTTGTAAACTCTGCTCGGCCTCTTCTTTTTCCCACTCAACCCCAGTGTCCTACTTAAGTACTTATAGCGACTTAGGCCGGTGAAAATATGTTGACTCACAGTCTCACTCTGTTTATGTCCTGTGAAGTCTGCCTTTATATTTTTGTGAAGGAGAATATTTCGTAATGTTTTAGGCTTTTGGCGATTGCTCCACCTCGCATTGTTTATTTACCGATGGTGATGAAAGAAATGCAGCTTGCTTCCAACAACCTCTTCTTGCCGTGAGTTGATGCCCTTTTACGTTTTTGTTTGTCCTGTATTTCTGGAAATGAAGGCTAAGATGTTTTTATATTGGAGAAGAGGCTAAGATATTCTATCTTGATCGTGTCACTAACAAAGTGGCAAATTAACCTGATACCAACATCCTCTTCTTGCGGGTGATCGTAGCTACTTTTCGTCTAGTTGATCGGCATTCCTCTCCTTGCGTGTGATATATACGCTGCTGTTCGTCTAGGGAGCCGCATCAAGTTCTGTGGTCCATCACTCAAGTGTGGAATCTCATCGTCAAGGCTAAGCGGTTTGTAGCCAAACCCGGTGTTGTCTTGGGGTACAACACAAACTAGCCTTATCTTTCGAAACTTCCATAATAATAGTAGTTAAAGACTTGGAGTCCCACTTAGAGCTAGCTAAAATGCTACCTACTGTATTGTGAGCCATGATTAGGAGCTATATATCCTTGGGAGTTTGTCTAGAGAGACCATTAAAGACCAAAATTAAACAGATAGTTTGCTAAATATTTGAAGCTAGCCTCGCTTAGGAGTCATTTTAGGAGCCCATTGGAGATGCTCAGTCAATGGCCACTAGTCTCTTTTCGGGTTGGATGCGGGAATCGAGACGATCGATGAAAACTAACGTCTAAAAAAACCTTCTAAATAAGCATTATAGACCAAAGCGAAAAGAAAATACCAAATATATATATACTTGACTTGCTTGCTTTTTACCTCTATTATTTTTTCTTTGCTAACTTGTGAGTCTATATCTTCGGGGGACATTCGGAGTAGGAATAAAGTCGTATTAAAAAATGCAAAAATCAGTTGCTGATGCTGGCAAATCTGTGGGACTGTGTTTTCATAACAACGAAGAGTTTTGGGTGAACAAGCTAGCTTGTTGAGATGCAAATTCAAGATGACGAGTCGGTTGCCGGTGTTGACAAGGCCTGGATAATGGTGAAGAAGGTTTTGAGGGAGTTTATTTTCATTTCTATTTGGTTGGTTTTGGCTTTCTCAATATTGTCTTCAATCCCATGGTTTGCTCGTGATGGATGGCCAGGGATGAAGGTTTTTGGTCTGCCTGCCTCCTTTTTTTCATTCATTGACGGTGTTTGATTATCAAGGCTGATCGAGATACGTCGTCGGTGGTGAGATGCCAATATATAGGTGGTATTTTCTTCTAGGTGCATGTTTTAGGCTCTACTAATTCTTTGTTTTCAATGTGGTGCTTTTTCGGTGTTGCTGTTTATTGGTATATAACCAATTTTTCTCTTTCGGTTGTTAGCTAGGCTCTTTTTCTTTTTCTTTCTTTGATCCGCAAAATAGCCTCAAGGGCAGCTAGGCTCTTGTTTGCTTGGTGGTATTTGCCAATTTTTGGTTGTTGTACATCTCTCGTCTTGATGCTTTTTGCTAATATCCATTTAACTTGAAAGTACGTACTTTTGTATTTCGAGTGACTATTAGATTTTTTTTTGCCATTTGAAAAAAAAAAACTTATGAGACAATCTTCTTGTTCCAGACTAAACATTTTAATTACACCACGAAAGTCTTCAAGGAATTTTTTTTGCACCGTAGCTTAATGTTTCAAGTTGAATTTAATTAGGTTTTTTCATATTGCAGAATCGTTTGGATGGCTTCAACTTAAATGTATGCTTTGGGCAATTTATGCTTTCGGCCCACAAAACCTCAGGGCTAGCACAATTTGGTCAATATAAAATAATTATCCCTATTTGGTCCCTTCTAAATACACATTATATAAACTAGCACAACGAGTTAAAGTATATTTCATTCAGTACTTACTGAAATATCGTCCGATACTCTTACTTATAGTGTGTCCAATTTCATCTAAGACTTTGAAAAAAAACACATATTCTGCAACAGTAGGTTATACACTATGCAGAATAAAAACACACACATGCATAGTATTGAATAAATTATATCATGCAAATGTTACCCAAAATGACCTCCTTTAAAAAAAATTATGCCCAATAACAAATACCATAAAAACTACCTAGTTCCATTGTATCAAAGCATGGCATTTAATATGAGTTTCCAATATAATATTTTTCGCCCTGTTCAGTTAGACAAAAAAAAGTTATAGAATTCACAACTTTAACTTTCCTTCAAAATAGATTCTACAAAATAAGTGATTTTAATTTTCTTGCAACTTTTTTTGTCAATTACAAATGCAAGAAATAAGTTTCCTTTGCGTTTACACCCGTTTTTTGCACCAAATCTTGGACTAGCGTTGAAGTGTCATTTTATTGAAATTCGATTAAATTGGGCCATGAATTAAGAGTTTAATAAGTTAAAAATTAATGGGCTACGTATCAAAAAGCCCAATTAATTTTTATTTGACTGGGATATGAGACTCGGCCTTTTTGAGCTTAATTATTCAGATGAAATTCTAAGAGGCCCATAGCTCATGGAAAATAATTAAGGTTCTGGAAGGATCTCTAAGGGTAAAAACATATAATAAGGCTATCTAATTTAATTAGATGGGCCACTACCCATGATCACCATGAAATAAGGAAGTGGGTTGGCAGTTTCTTAGAGTGCAAGGCTATTTAACAAGGTCAAAGGATTTGTGTTTCTCTGATGGCCACAAAAAAAGGGGCATGAAGTGGCCCATTACCCTTGATAACTTGTAATAAACCACTCATGATCTCAATTAACTTAATTAACTGCTACAATGTGCATGGGGCATGGGACACTTGTCCAATTCAAAGGAGGCAGTTGATTTCCGAAGCTCTACAAAACCGTGGAGACCCTTGCCTATAAATACTAGTTCTCAAGAAGAAAAAATGGTTCATACACCAATCAAGCTAAACACATGAAATCAAAGCCTTCCCAGTGAAGCAATTATCTCACTTCTCTCATATTTACTCAATTACTTCTTCAAGTAATTCGGGTCTCTATCTCTCTTGTACCCCGAACTTTATTATTACGACATAATAAAGTTACATCTACGATATTCTCTACTTTTTCTCACACGGTAGGGAAATTTTAAGTCCACGCTCGCGGCAAAACCACGAATCCCTTTGTGGCCTCACCCTTTGGGTCACACGCAATCGCTCTCACATACGAAGTCAGATCGAGGCGCACTCACGCCTTCCATACGTTGGACGCGACAAGTCCTGTCACGTCCGCGCTCATACCGCACACGCCATTGGATTTTCTGCTCACGCCTACCCGGCGGAAAAGTGGGAAACACTTTGGCTTTTACCTATAGACTTCACTTCATTTTTCTTGAGAATGCAATTTTCGCACAACATTCCCGATAACTGAACGGAACATAAAATATGCCTTATTCCAATCATCTACGGGTCAAGAAAACCCCAATAAAACATGGGAGAATTTTTCATAAGTCCACTACAGCACTTTCCAAACCCGCTAAGTCCACTTCTAAATTCTAAAACCCCCTAAGTCCACTAACCTATTAGTAAGGATATAATAACCCTGTTTAGTCTAATATACCCCTGTTTTTAAAAATCTTTTTGCCCCCTTTTTTCATCTATTTCAAAAACTATCAATTTGAAATTTCCTATCCCAAAAATTTCTCCTAAAATTCCTCCTGATTTAGTACAAAACCCATTCCCCCTCCCCCCCACTCCCCCCATTCCCCCCTCCCCCCATTCCCCCCTCCCCCCATTTTCAGAATGAACTTTTCTCTCGTGAAAAACCGTAGCACCAGATTCGCCTACCATTTCATCGTCAGCCTTCTTCGTTCACCAATGGTCTGGCCTGTTGGCTGTTGCTAGTCGTCGTTCTTCGCCCTAGTTTCAGTCGGACGTTCTTGTCCGTTCGTTGCCGTTCTTTGCCCAGATTCAATCAGACATTCTTCTCCGTTCGTCGCCCGTTCTAGTCGGATGTTAGTCGCCGTTCTTCGCCTGTCCTAGTCGGGTCCTAGTTGCCGTTCTTCGCCGTTGCTCTCCTTCGTTTCAGTCGGACGCCATCGGGCTCGTTGCAGTTGTTCACCTTCATTTATCCATCGCCGCCGACAAATCCTACATCGGAATCGATTACCAGGTTTGTTTGTCTTCTTATATATGGTTATATGAATGTGTGGTTTTGTGAATCTTTAATCCGTAAGGGTTGGTTGAATTAAGTACAGGTAATGACACATGGTTATATGTACATAAATTTATTAATATAATGTTATATATGATATACTGACATGTGAAAGGTTATATATGTTCAAAACTAATATGGAACATGTAACATCTGTATGTTGTTGCAATACAATGAAAATGATACAGTATATCATATATAACTATATATATTTACGTTATTGAATTGGTCCGCGTAGCGGCTTATAGACATGAATATATAACCATATATAAACTTATAAAATAGACATATATAATGTTATATATTATTAACTGTCCAATTATGCTTTACTAAATTTGCACAATTGGACAATTTTTTGGTTATATACAAAATTGATAGTATATATGGTTATATCAATGTTGGTTATTTACGAATTTTATTAAAGACTGCGAATGTAAACTGTGTGTGAATAGATGATATATAACCAATTTTTTGGTTATATACAAAATTGATAGTATATATGGTTATATCAATGTTAACTTCTTGTTCTTATTTTTGTTATATCATAAATTAGATTTCTTTTGGTTCAGAGTTTGTTGACCTCTTTGATTCCTTGTTCAAACAAGTTATGTACCTTCTGTTTAAGGGTTTTTGTACAGAGCTTTGATCCGGTTTGGTATGGTTGAATTAAGTTAGGAATTCGATTGATAGTATATATGGTTATATCAATGTTGGTAATATACTAATTTTGTTAAAGGCTGTTATTTGTGTGCAGTTGTTCAAGGGATGAAGAGTATTAAGTTACCTGTGAAGTTGACTGTGAAGATAGCGACGGCGGCGAAGGAAAGATGTTACGAGATCTCCTCTTTTTATTTTTTTTAGAGTTAGAAAGGAAAAAATCTCATGTATAACGTTTTTTTGTGTGTATTATTGTTACTAGAAGCAAGTCATTGAGGTCGCTGCGCAGACCAATTCAATAAAGTGAAAATATAATGGAAAGATGTTACGAGATCTCCTCTTTTTCTTTTTTTAGAGTTAGAAAGGACAAAATCTCATGTATAACGTTATAAGGTTATATGTTTTTTTTTTTTCACATGTATTACATTTTTTAGTATGTATTATTGTTACTAGAAGCAAGTCCTTGAGGCCGCTGCGTGGACTAATTCAATAAAGTGAAAACATAATGTTATATTAGAATTTTTGTGCAGCGAAACTCAAAAAAAAAAAATTCAACAAAGCAGTTGAGATCAAGATGTAACTCTACAAAGTAGAATATACAATGTTATATAACGTTATATAAGTACAATAACGTTAGATACAAAACTGATCCAACTGTTTACATCCTAAAATATGCCACCCAATAGGAAAGTTACACGTGGCACCAAATAGTGTGTTGACCAATCAGAACACATCCTGGTTGAACCCGAGATACAGAGGATTGCGGGGTTAAATGGTGATGTTGTTTTAGTACTATACGGTATCGTTTTGATTGGAACCGACAGCGTTTAGACTATAATTAAGGATGGTTTTAAAAGCAGTCTGATTTAAACCGTTGATTGATCTTTGGAAACATCGAACGGTACCATTACTGTTTGGTTTATAATGAATGGTGGACATGATTGTAGGGGATTATTCTGAGCCAAACACTAACCCACGTTGCTTGGAAGTGGGAACCGTTATTTAAGCATGGAGCCACGAACACCACGATCGAAGCAAGCAGGAGAAGAAGGGATTCTGGAAATATCAGGATAACCGTTCGAAGACCCCCCTCAACCGTTTTATGTGGCCAACATGGATATCAATCGAAGACGTGGGGGTTCGAAAGCAAGCTCAGCGTCTATAAATAGAAGAAGCAATTAAAGAGAAGGGGACGACAAAATCCATATCATCTGACAATTCATACAAAATGATTGCTCAGAGATCTATCTTAGATTAGTTTTAGTTTAGAGTAGGATCTTTTTTGTAAGTTGAAGGCTTATTTGCATGTAAGACTACTTTCGATTAAATTCAAGTTTTCTTATTTCCTTTAAGCTCTTTTCTTACCAAAGAATAGTTGTTTGCAAGTTCGCTTTTGATTAAATTCAGTGTGCTTGCATTTCTTTATTATTCTTGATAGAATCTTAAGAGTGTTTGTATACAAACTTACCTTTGATTAGATTCAGGTTTGTTTGTGTTCAATCATCTTTTCTGATTTCGAAGCGCGTCAATCTTTTATTTGGTTGATACCTTAAGGAAAAATTCTCTTAGTTGAGGTAATCGAACGGATAACACAATTGCCTGATTGAAATTAGTGGTTTCAAATCATTTTGAAAAGAGTAATTTCTTCTTTGAAGTTATTTCTTTTCTGGCACGCCCGCACACAATTATTTGCCAATTGATTTGAGTTAATTCAGCCCAAACAATTTTTGGCACGCCCAGTGGGACCTCGAAGGTACCAGAATGCCAAGGCTTCGAAAGCAAATAGGGACACCTGTTGGTGGTCAAGTGCCAGAGGAACAAGCTGTGCTAGAACAGGCCGCAGAACAGGGAACGCCTATGAATCATGAGTTTCCCCAATTGGCTTCCGAAATGGGAGAGCTCCCTTATGAGGGGCCTTCTTATGAAGTACCTCCTTATGAAGGGCCTCCAAATTCCCAAAAGGGACAAGCCAGTGGTAAAGACCATGATAAGGAAGAAATGTTCAGAGAAATGATGATAGCTTTTCGAGAGATGACTCAAACCCAAAGAGCCATGATCAAAAGCATAAGAAGTAGGTTGCCCAACTTAGAGGTAACAAGAAACAGTCCAGGGAATATTGGGCTAGATGATCATGCTAATTCAACTACTCACCAAAGTCCCTTCGAAGGAAGGCTTGGAGAGGATGTTGGTCAGGGTAAGATAAGGTCTAGAAAGGGTAAGGAAAAAATGTATCCAGAGGAAATACCACAATCTTGGTATGAGCCTTTAAAGCCTACAAAGCCTGTCTTCGAAATCCCAGATCAATCTCAGGGGATTCCTATTGGGATTCCAAGAAATGCCAGAGACAGGCAAAGCGTTAATCCTCTTTTCGAACCCACACTCGGGGGATGGGAGGATGATGTAGAGATAGAACGAGGTTATAGACCTGAGAAAACGAGGGATAACGCACAGCCTTCCCGTCAAAGTCTCCCAAATACCAAAAATCCCACCACAGCGGTTTATGGAAGCCATAGGCCTGCTCGGGTGAATACTACGGCTGACCCAATGCAGCAACCTTGGTATGAGAGACTTCCCAGAGAAAACCAAGGGGATTTTAGCACTATAAGGGAAAAACATAGAGATGACTTGGTAGAACCAAATCCACCGGTAGGAAATCAAAAACAAAATTTCCTTGTTGGCAACCCAATACTAAGAGACCAGGTTATGGATCTCATACAAGAAGTTTGTGGGCCTCGAACTCGGGGGGTACAACCTCAAATCTATAGAAAACCATATCCAGAATGGATTGACACAACATTTCAGATCCCTAGAGAATTTAAGATCCCAGACTTTACTTTGTTTTATGGGGATGGGAGACAATCTTCTATAGAACATATTGCTAGGTTTTCTGCCCAATGTAAGAACTTGGCTCAGAATGGTTTCATGAAGTTGAAACTGTTCCCAAATTCTTTGTCTGGGCCAGCTTTTGCATGGTACACAAACTTGCCTGCAGAGTCGATAACAAGTTGGTTTCAAATGGAAGAGGCATTTCATGCACAATTCTTTAATGCTGAGCCTGAAGTCTCTATGGCAGATTTGGCCAGGCTAAAGCAGAAACCAGATGAAAAGGTAGCAGATTTCATATCTAGGTTCAAAAGGGCTAAGACCAAGTGTAAACTCCATCTGCCAGAGGCAGAGTTTGTGAGATTAGCACAGGATGGTTTAGAAAGAGAGCTTCGAAAGAGGTTTGATTCTACAGAGTTCAGGGACTTTGCAGATCTAACCTATAAAGTTGCTAGATATGAATCATTGCTAGAGGAAGATATGGATAGGCATAATTCCTCTTATCCAACATACTATAGGGATCCTAATTATGAAATAGATGCTGCTGAAATTATAGAGCACGAACCTTGTGTTTGTGAGCCCTTAATTCAAAAGAATGTCTCTCTTGGGCAGAAGTTCAAACAAAAGGAAATTACTAAAGTATATTCTTTTGATATATCTAAAGCTGATGAGATCTTTGACTTCTTGTTAAGAAAGAAAATCATTAAGCTGCCTTTGGATGTGAAACTGCCCACAGCGGAAGAAAGGAATGGAAAGACCTATTGCAAATGGCATGATTCTTGGTCTCATTCAACTAAATCTTGTAATGTTTTTCGTGACAGGATTCAGGAACAAATCAAGAAAGGAAGAATCAAATTCCCTGAAAAGACTATGGGGATAGATGCAGTGCCCTTTCCAAAGGTAGAAGAGGTCAACACCAGTGTGCCCTCCTCGCTGGCTCGAACTGTCAAGAAATATTGGCAGGACAAAGAAGTACCAGTGAACATGAATACTGTTCAATATGGAAGGGGCAAGCCATATGCTGGCCACCCTCGAGGCATGGGAGCGAGGCCAAGTTCCTATAGGCGAGCCAATGATGGTTTTTCTTTGCAGAAATTCTCAGGTAATAATCACCTGCCTATGCTAGAAGCCTCATTTTGGAGTGCCTGTGTGTAGGATGCAGGGCCAACTATTTGGTCTTCAAAGACTTGGATAGAAAGGGCGTAAGTTTTTTCCCAAAAGAAATGGGATGAAAAGAATGGCCCCAGTTCAAGCAAAGCCAAGTGACAGCAAGTCTTGGTTGGCACCAAAAAGGGACATGCCTACTAGCCCTGTTCCAGCTATTCACAGAAGGGAGCTGCCACCTTCGAAGAAGGCTAATGTTGGCCAGACATCGAAGGCGCAAGAAGAGGCCAAACAAGAAGAATTCACCTTGGTGAAAGGGGTTCCTGACTGGTTTCTGAAGCAAGTTAAGCCTGACTTGTTTCAAGGATACAAAGGTTCAAACAGGAATGCGAGCAGAACTTTCAAGCCGCCAATTTCGAACTCTGGAAACGGGTGTTGATTAGGGATCCCAAGTCTCAGTTACCACAGATGGTTCCATTGCTCTCAAGAACTCAAAAGAGAAAGCTCCAAAGGAAGTATACGCTCTTCCAGTCAGGAGAATCTTCAACGGGAGAAGAATCAGATAGACGAGCAAAACCTAATCCAAGGTTCGACAGGATTGAAAGGGACCCAGAGGAATTTCGAACCCAGTATCACGAGAGGGGACTTTGGAAAAGGTTGCCTCTGCTATGCTCGAAGAGGATCTGGATCCACCTTCTCCTAACTCGCTGGCTAGTTATCAGTCTGGTTTGCTCGAGGCCATGGTGGTGGAACAACAGGGGATGGAAGAAACCTTTTCCCCTATGGAGGTATCCACACAAGAATTCGAAAAGAAGGGTGCTGTGGAGACCGAAGCAGTTAAACCAATCAAAGAAGTGGCTTCGATCCAATTTGGAGATCAGCCAGAAGTACAAGTTAATATGGTTTATCCAAGTTCTAGAATTTCTTCTCAAATGGTCAGACGTTCAAAGATCAAGATGCTGCTTGGTCGAGCTTGAGCGAGCCAGAGAATTCTGAAGAAACTCTGAGTGATAAGGAGTTAAATATCATATGCAACGACTGTGACTTAAAAGAAGTATCTCAGATCGAGATGGGTAAGAACTTGGTACGTGAAATGAGCAGAATCAAGAAAGTTTAGAGGTAAGCTCAAAAGAAAGTGCTTGTTTCGTGTCAGATTCCATGTCCGACGTCGAATACCCCCTGGTAATAGATTTAAATTATGTGGAAATTTATATCCATTTAAATTACCTACTAATGCAATGAGACAACATTTGCGTCCATTGTATATCACTGCACACTTTGATGGAATCCCACTTAATAGAATCTTGGTGGATAATGGGGCTGCGGTGAACATTTTGCCTTTCCAAACTTTAAAAAAGTTAGGAAAAGGAAAAGCAAAATTAATCCCAACCAGCACATCCATTGCAGGATTTACTGGGGAAAGCCAACATGCCAGGGGAATCATTTCCATTAGATTGGCAGTAGGTGGAATAGAAACTGATACCGTTTTCTTTGTAGTTGACACATATGCTAAATATAATGCTTTATTGGGAAGAGACTGGATTCATGTTAACGGATGTATTCCTTCCTCTATGCATCAGGAATTAATGATTGTTAAGTATGACAAAGGCAAGGAAGTGGGTGTCGAAGGAGTCAAAGCTGATCCACATCCATTTGCTGCCACGGCAAATTTTGCTGAAGCAGAAATGTACAAATCGGATGTAGTTCCTCTGAGTGAACTACTTCAAGCAGCCACCCATCCAACCAACGAGATGGAACTGGGGGAATTGGCAGAGCTAAAATCGAAGCTGAAACAAGCTGTTGACTATGAATCAGACACCCCAAAAGATGATGCTGCTTGGATGTGAATCCAAGAAAGAGGCTGAAGAAAAGGCCAACTCATTGGCTTTAGTAAAGTATGTTGCTCTGGGGGTCGAACAGAAGATCCAAGAAGAGAACATATGGGAAGAGGTTATGCAGAACAATAACCCTCATGTGCACGAAATCCAACTCACTTCTGAGGAACGGGTTGAATCACAAGATCTGTTGGAAGAAGTAAGGTTGGGAGATGCACAAAATCCCAATCCAGTGCTTATTAATAAACAGCTTGAGCCTGGTATGAAGGCTGAATTGGTGGCGCTATTGAAAGCCAACAAGGAATGCTTTGCATGGAGTTACAAGGAACTACCTGGCTTGGACAGGGGATTGGTGGAGCATAGGTTACCTATCAAGCCACAATTCAAACCTGTGAAACAACCAACCAGGAAGATGAGTCCAGAAACTATTGCAGGTGTTAAAAAGGAAATGCAGAGACTTCTGGACGCAGGTTTCATTAGAACAGCCAGGTATGTTGAATGGCTATCTAATATAGTTCCAGTCCCTAAAAAGAATGGAACTATCAGAATCTGTGTTGATTTTCGAAACCTAAATACTGCGACTCCTAAGGACGAATACCCAATGCCTAATGTGGATACACTTGTGGACAGTTCTGCTGGCCACAAGATATTATCCATTTTAGATGGGCATTCAGGTACAATCAAATCTGCATAGCAGAAGGAGATGTGCATAAAACAGCATTTGCCTGCCCAGGTAACATTGGCATCTTCGAATGGGTCAAAATGCCATTTGGGCTAAAGAATGCTGGGGCCACATATCAAAGAGCAATGAATACTATTTTTCATGATTTAGTGGGAACTTTTCTGGAATGTTACATAGATGATATCATTGTGAAGTCAAACTCTGATGAGGATCATCTACAACACTTGGAAAAGACATTCCAACAAATGAAACGCTATCAGCTGAAGTTAAATCCAGAAAAATGTGCTTTTGGAGTATCAGCTGGGAAGTTTTTAGGGTATCTAGTTCACAGTAAAGGAATACAGGTTGACAAGAACAAAGCTAAGGCCATCATTGAGGCTAAACCACCTTCTTCTAAGAAGGAGTTGCAAAGGTTTCTTGGTCAATTAAATTTCCTTCGAAGATTTATATCTAATACTTGCAGGAAACTAAATCTTCTCTTCTTTGTTGAAACTGAAGGAAGGGGAGGAATTCAAGTGGTCAAAGGAGCATGATGAAGCCTTCGAAGCCATTAAAAGATACTTAGCCAACCCTCCTGTATTGGCGCCTCCCATTGAAGGAAAGCCAGTAAAGTTGTATTTAGCCGCAACACAAGATTCAATAGGTGTTCTGTTGGCTCAAGACAATGAGGATGGCAAGGAAAGAGCAGTTTATTATCTTAGTAGGTTTTTAAACTCTTGTGAATGCAAGTATGCTGCAGTAGAAAAACTATGTTTAGCTTTATTTACGCTTCTAAGAAACTCAGACATTATATGTTGCCTAGAATAACTTATGTTATTTCTCAAACTGATGTAATTAAGCACATGCTTTCTAAGCCAGTGCTTAGTGGGAAGATTGGGA
>WJXA01000359.1:0-33516 GCA_014282245.1 Rhododendron simsii
CTTCTTGAATAGCAATATCTAGATCACCTGTCAAGATCAGTTAATAACGCCTCCCAGCAAGGAGCTATTGAAGAACAACAATGCTACTCACACAACGATCTAAATACAACAACTTACGCAACCTCTTACATACATGCATGTGAGGCCCACACATAATAATGTGTGTGGAGCCCACATGTATGTGAGAGATTGTATTTGATATTGTGTGACTATCATTTTTGATTGAAGACGTTGAGGTTATTTGAGCTATGAGTTTGCAACAAAGAATATTATTGCCTTCTTTTATGCGGAAGAATGGTTTTAGAGGCCTAGCTAGCCCTTCCCTGACAGTAAGAGTGCGACTTAGGTCAACTAATTAATACAAAGAAGGTACGTAGGATCTACGTAAGATCATTGGCGCATTAGTTTAAGAGCATTGAATACGTACTTATTGGTATCACACAAATGTTTCGTGCATGGCCGAAGTTTTAGCAAATGCCAAAATATTGCAAGTGCCAGATATGGGGCCAAGATACTATATTAGAGTACTGTTTCATATATGGTTTTTGATGGCAAGGATTAAAATTTTCAAGACACCTTTGCGGCAAATTTCTAATATTTTGCAGAACAAATATGTAAAATAGCAGTATAGAAAACTTCCCTACTTTAAGGTGGGTTGTTTTTTTTTAAATATTGTTATTATTATTATTTTTTCAATTCAGTGCCACAACAGCCTCGAACCATGGCAAGTGACATGCCCACTGATTAGAAAGCATTGAAAATGAGTTTATGCCCTATGTTGGCTTTGGCAGGTGCACCTTCAGCGGTCTAGCTCTTTTTTTCCACACATATGTGTCTATTTCAAGAATTCTTTTTCATGCAAGGGCCAATTTTATAGAACTTTCCTGAATGAACCTGAAAACTAGAATACAATTAAAGAGAATATTAGGAGTTGTGCAGAAGCTCGGGCCCCTCCCGACACCCCTTTTCGTCCGCCGCCTGCCAGAACCCTATTTAGGCACATCTCAGCAAGTTCATGTGGTCGGCAAATCTCTTTTGAAATACAACGGAGTCGAGCACCTCCTCCATGAGGACTCAAACTCAGGATCTCTCCCTTAAGAGGGAGAGTAAGGAACCAACCACACTAGGGGTGTTCTCTAAAATACAGAGGGTCACCACATCTGCATCAACATTAAATTTCCTCAATGCTAGGAAAAGTCAATATTAGGAGAATTAAATAGTTTTTATTATTGTGCTCTCCTTGGACCAGTCTAAGATAAAAACATGTTTACTAACATTAAAAAAAGAAAAAGGAAAAGGAAATAACAGAACTGCAGATTAATAAACCAAGAAAATCTAGCTGCAAAATCGTGGGCGGCTTTAGGTCATGTCCAGAGAAACGGCTTGTCGATCTCAACGTATGAAAGGAATAAGCAGGTACTCGGCATAGACTAGCTGCAAAATATATAGAATACAGTGAAATGATTAATTTAGAATAAAATTAAGCTAATACTACTAAGACAGAAGAGTGGAGTAATTTTTGAGACATTCGGAAACAAATACTCCAATGTTGTTCTAGAGATTTGATCTATAAATTGACATAGATCAGGGTTTGCGACTAGTCGATCGAGAGCGACGAGGTCCAACCCCGCTTACTCTACTTCATAAGTAAAATCACAAATTAATTAGGCACCGTTTCGCTAAGATTTTTATTTTTTAAGTATTTATTTCTCGTTTTACGAGACAGGTCATTCTCTCACAATACATCACATTTAATTCAAAAAATAAAGTACTTATTTTAGTTAGTACTTAATTTTTGCTAGATCGATAGCACATTGTTAAAACTCTTTACTTGACCAGACGTAATTCAATCACTTGCCTGCCATATGAGCATGTAAAATGAACTTATTGATGCCTTGTTGTCAAGATCGACAGACCGAGCTCGGAGCCAAAGAGTTGAAGCTAGTACACAGTGGCCTAACACCTGAAACAATAGAAAAAGAAGAAGCCATATATAACTTACGTTATTCGAGACGCGATGATTTTGATTCACGCAAACAAAACATAAAGGCGTGAGGCCTATCGACCTCAAGCCTTTTAGGGAGGCCCTTAAAAAGCCATATTGAGAGTAGAGTAAAGAAAAATATATCTGACTACTGGCATGATTTTTGTTGAGTTGTACGACGTACGGTGACAAACTTGCTGGTTGAGAAGAAGAAGAAGCTCCGATCACCATTGCACATCCATATCCTATCAGTAGCATGCTAATGCAAAGCCAAAATACCTTCCAAACCAGCCAAAAAAAAAAAAAACCTTGTGAGAAAATGCTATATTTGGATGCCAGAATCTTGGGTGGAGGAAATTAAGATGGAGAGGTGGGTTTCGCCAAACAATGTTTTTCAAGTTCATAATGATCATTTTTGAATATCCGCAACGGAAACGATTAGTACACACAAACATTTGCACAAATTCCGTACCACCATATATACGTGGGGCCTACATGTACGTGAGAGGGGTGCGGTTGAATCTATGCAACCGTGGTGTGTATGTAGTAGCATTACTGCCCCTCTCCTTTTATCAGCAACTGTTTTGGCAAAAAGGTAAGAAAATGGACAGAACCCGGTTGGGGCCTGGAAAAACTTAGATTAATTTTTTGTCTAACCTTATAAATTCCTCTATCGAGATGTACCCATAATTTACAAAAATTTGATTTAAAACTAAAAAATACAATTTTTTTTAAAATAAAGATTAAAAAAATAATAATCCAATTCTTTTACTAGGCCAAACCGGGTTGTTTTGCTAACTTTTTCTTTCCAAGGATGACTGCCATTGTGCCAATGATTGAATTCCATGCTCTCTATCGCCATCCACGTCTTCTATGTCCTGTTACAACACCATTTAAATGCAAAATAATTAGTTCTACGAAAATAAACCTATCTGTCTATTTTGGTCAAATAATTCATTCGAATTATTTTTTTTGTTCTTATTTAAATTTTTTTTGCATTAGTTAATTTTTTGCCATTATTTTTGTGAATTATTACTTCGTCATGACGAGAGGAATAAAAAAGTATTACTGTTTCGCTAACCTTTGCCCACTAGACTGTTTCGCTAACCTTTGCCCACTAGGCGGAGGATAATATACATATAATTCCAAACATGTTCGGATATCAATGCATATCTCATGGATATTAATACACTTTCATAAATACCAATACACTTTTCTCGGATATTAATCCACCTTTTTATCTATTGTCCTACCCCTTTGGACGGATGTTAGAATAATCCAAATGGATTGGTTTCATTATAATCCCTTCTGAAAATGAGAATTACATATTGTTTTAAGAGAACAAGAGGAGTATTGAATACCCATTGTCAAATTCTTAACGTATATTATACTGTATCATATAGGAAAATGATATTGGCACTCCAAAAATTGATGCATGCACTCCAAAATCAGTGTAACTCCAAAGCCACTTTCCTTTGTTTTTTGGAGTGCCTGCATCAATTTTTGGAGTGCCAATATCATTTCCCATCATATACTTCCTCTTCTTCTTCTTCTTCTTCTTTTTTTAATATATATATCCCCTTGATTGTCTAGGATTTACTTCTTTATTTGACCAGGTCACTTGGAGGTCAATATTCCATTGTACGCCCATATAGTCCCTCTTGTGCGTGATTTTTTAAAACTCCATTCACTACGAAATTTTCCTTCGCCAATATTCTAACATTTATCAGTCATAAGATTTTAAGGCGCCTCGCATAATTTTCGCTCACCAGCGAGCAGCCTTAAGTCTCGTCGCTGTCAACCGGACGCTCCCAGTATGCTCGCACGCGTTGTCACATCAGTTTGCCTAATTTGCCACCCAAATACACTATTCTTCTCCTTCCCAAATATTGTGTCACAAATATTAAAATGTCTTCGTGTGTGTGTGTATATATATATATGTATGTATGTTCGGTATACAAATATACTACGAATTACGAGTTACCTTGGACAGAGCAATAACGGTGGAGAACAAGCTCATGAAAGCAACTGCAAATACCAATGATCTTGTAAACACAATCGGTCTGCCAAGCGCATATTTCTGCAGATTAATTTAACCTCCATCAAATTCTTGCAAAGAAATCTCCTTAATACAACAGTGACAGGATCTTTGGTGCCGAGAGGTTTTCTGGCCGTTGGATTTAAAACGTAAAATAAAATTCACACAATTCAACGACCGGAAAATCCCTTGGCATAGAGCTAGATTTTCGGGATAGAGGGGATCGGACCGTAATACGAGAGTATGATTGGTAAGTACCTGAATGTGTATGAAGGTAGCTACGTTGTCCATTGCCCTGGGAATCAATAGCGAGGAAGGCGTTTCTTTTCCATCTGAGTAAGGGAAGCTGCAACAAATTCAAGCAGGCATAGGTACTTTATCACAGAGGAAAACTAAGTTCTTTTGTTTATAGATAGATAGAGACAGATATTTGTTAGATTCCTATTCCTATTAGTATTTTTTTTTTTTTTGAATTAATCATCTAATTCAACGGATCGAGGAAGTATAAAAGTATGCCTTACATGAACTTTTTTGGACTTTGGTCCAATTTTTTTTTTTAACTTTTCTTATTTCTCTTATTGAGACAAGGATTAATCCAAAAAAATAAGACGAAAAGCTAAAAAAAAAATTGCAGAAAACTGAAGAAAAAAGGTTTGGAAGAATGGTGATAACTATAGTTCTGTTTTTGTTTTTTTTTTTTAATATATGCTAGAACATGCATGTCCCTTGCGTTATCATTTAATTTTAGGAAAGTCTAGTGACACTTTACTTGTGTGGAACCCACCATACTGGTGACTAAACAAGGGTCAAAATGCATTATCAATGGCATTGCACTTCAATTTTTCAGCATTCGAGTAATTGCTCACGCTTTTTGTATGATTCTTGAAAAGTTAGAAAATTGGATTTAACCCTTACAATTAGGCTCCATTTGTTTTGATGTAAAATATTTTTCAGAACATAAATTTGAAGTTTTTAAATAATGATCCTCAAACCTCAGCTCATGTAAACGTTCATCCGGAGCATTTTGAACAGTTATATTTTCATCCTCTTTTTTTTTTTTTAATCCCAAGAGTGCCCATATATATATAGCATTGATTTTTGGGATCAAAACATCTATAATACAATTCGCGACGGTGTGGTGGCCCACACATTTTCTCTACATAAATCTTCACCGTTTAATTTAGTACACATTTCTCTGCATAAATCTCTACCCTTCATTCAACCATTGGCATTTTGGTAAATAGTTTGCATTTTCTGGAATAAATGGTTGAGTAATTCTTTCAATTTTGGTAATTAATTTTCCGGTTTTGGTAATGATTTAAGTCGAATATAAGAATTGGCGTTGAATGCTGGTAAGTTTGACTAAAAATGACTAATTGATGAAGCGGAAAATAGAAAGTTCGAATGCACGGGCCGTGCTTTTGGTAAAATTTGTATTACATGGGTTCAGAATCTGTTGAATGCTAAGAATTTTTAGAGATAATACGGCTCTTCTATTAATAAAGTAAAGTCAATCAAAGTAATGAAAAAGGAAACCAAAAATCATGCTTTCCCAAAAGAATACAAAATTCTTTTACCTTATTCCCCCTGCGTTTGTTTCATGATATAGGGGAAGAAAGAGAGAATTGATGGAGGGTGAGACAGATTTCTTTCATCATCGTCATCTTCTTCTTTATGGTTTTCGATTTGTTGGATAGGATAGGAACAGTGCTTCATTTGCTTTCTTTTTTGTTATTTTTATTTTTCTTATGTACGTGTGCCTTTTCATAGAGTGGAATATCTTATTTTTCCTTTTTATTTTGTTAATTTCGCATAGAGAAACTGGTATGAGAAATAGAGAAAGATAGAGGGTACCGTTAAAAAATAAGTTAGCCGAAGCAAAAAGAAAAACTAATTAAATCATGCTTCCTTGATGATCTCTTGCGATTCTTTTTCTTGAAAACTCTAACTCATCATCAAGTCATCCTTTATATTTGCAGAGTTCAAAATTACAGTGGAGATCTATCAATACACATCTTGATCATGAAGTTTGCATTGGTTAGTCACGGCCGGATGCATCCATCGGGAAGGTGACTTTACATACTGGTGTTCACGAATCTAAAAAAACTGTAATCATATTGAAGCATTAAATTCTATCCTCAAGATACGTTGGTTCAATAGGAAAACTTGACCATGGAATAATTTTGGTGTGATATCTCTTTTGTTTGTTTTCGAAGATAATGTATAAACAATAAACATTTTGGGTCCATATACTTCAACTCATTATATATAATAGTTTAAGTTATACTGATGAGTATCCTTTTCATCATATTTTTTTTAGTTCGGTGTTACATTGCATTAGCACACTCATCCTTCTGCAAATTAATTAAAGTTGATTTTGTTTCTACGATTGTGATTATATTTTTTATATAGTATTTTCTTTGGGTTTGACATATACACATACAATGATTGATTTAGGAAAAATTTCCTGAAAATAAAAATAAAATCTTTGAGCATACAAAATTGCTTGCTTGATGGGATGCGAAAATTTGATTACACTTTGTCAAATTTTTTAGATATTTTTGCACCAATTTAAAGAACTAATAATAGAGATTTTTATTATTATTTTTTTTACTTTTTTAGTATTAACAGTGAGGAAGGGGCTTCTCAAGATCGAGCCCAGTAGATAAGAAGGATAACACTTAAGTGCTCAGCTTGTACAAATGCACTATTGTCCAGAGCTTAATTGAGATATTGGATTAGGTAAAAAAAAATCAAAACATTTAGGCATCAAAGTAGTTAATTTTTATCCTTTTAAGTACACGATTTTTCTTATTGGACTATTTTGAGATGGGAGTGTTCTTATCCGTGCTGGTTCATTGCTAAGTGGGAGGAATGCTGAATAAATTTTTGGTTACGTAACTTATTCTCAGTAATGAATGCTAAATGCATGCTAAGAGTAAGTTCAATTATTTCAACTTCTTTAGTATGGTTTTATAAATTTTCTGGAAATATCACAATTGTTACGGAATACATTTTCTAATTTTCAAGAACTACGTTCACAACAAATTGAAAAGGTTAATGAAAGACTAAAATGTGATGGGTGAAAATCAAAACGAGGAGATGTAAACTAATGACATTTTGGAGATTAAAATGTGATTTGTGGGCTCTCTAAGTTGGTTATAGACACTGCCTTTTGTGGGCTACTTCAAACTCATGTGAAGTATATCATGCTTGAAACATTTTGGAGACGAAAACTAAAGTATATGAAATGACATTACAGTTAAAATATTATGGAAAGTAATACTCCATTTGAAATAAATACTTGAAAAATATATCTGCATAGTAGGCAGCCTCTGTCTTTTTTTAATGACTTTCACAAATCTTGCTTAGTTTTATCACTCACCTATTTTTATAAGATCAATTGAATGTTATGGTTTGTTTAGTTCTCTCCCCCCCCCCCCCCCCCCCCCCCCCGTTTATTTTAACAGTTAGGGCATTAGAATTCTATCCTATGCACACTTCTTCATTTCAAAATCTTATCACTTGCTGCCACGAGCCCCACCGCATGTTGCCGCTACACAGTGATTGCTTATGGTGCTTCCTCTTCCATGCATTAGGGGGTTTATTTAGGTTCCCATGATCCATAGTTTTGGGGTAAATAGAGTTTTGGATTTGAAAGTGACGGCAATAGGTCTTTTGGGAGTTTTGGAGTTTTCTCATGAATCTTTTTTTCCCTTTTAAGGCTTAATTTGTCAAAAAAAAATTCCCCCCTCTCTCACTCAAAACTGGTATGTCTCTCTCTCTCAAACAAATAGTAAGAAGCAAACACTCACCATCTGTTAGAAATAGTACTGGAAGCAATTCCTGACTTGGTCAAAGTTGGCCTTAATGACTTAGTCATCATCTGACTCCATTGACTTCAATTAATTTCAAATACTTTAGGCGCGACATCTTCTTCACCAAAGAAGTTCGTAAAAACGTCTGTATGAAATGCCATGTACATATGCAAATCATTTTCGCTTGGTTTAACTTTGTTGGAGTTGCTTATCATTAGTACTTGAATTATTGTATCTTAGGTCAGGCACAAGTATATTTGCTTATGCCATGTACATATGCAAATTTTTTGGGGATTGTTTTATAAGTTCTTTGATAGAATCTGAAACTGGGAGTTTGACAATCTATTGTATGATTTTTTTTTTTATTTGTGTGTTCTTTGATGTAATATGAAAATTGTGCACTTGGAAGTTTGTTGCATATTGGATACCCTTTCTGTGTGTTCTTTTGTGAAATTGAACTAAATCTATTCGTACCTCAGCTTTTATTTTATTTTACTACACCTATCAAATGCTTTCAATTAGGAGTCCTGTGCGGATTTTATTGGGGGAGGGGGATGTCAAGTTTCATGATTGTACATAACTTCACCCGCTATCAGAACTTAATTGCTTGATTACGCAAAGCCTCCTTTGCATAAGCTCATTGTGTACTCCAATGGTAGCACACAGTTGTCCGAAAAGATCCAAAGCTCAAGCTAGCCATAGAAAAAGAATATAATACAGCAACTGAGAGTTTTTGTTCTATGACCTGTTGGAATTGGTGTTGCTTTTGTAAATGTTCTCCCCGTCTATTTGCCTTAGGGAATTGGCTTTGGTTTATGTTTTCCATTTTGGGTTGGTCAGTGATTTTTTTCTTCCATTGAATTAGATGTAGAGGATTTGTTTCTTCTTTGAAAGTAGAGGAAGGGATGTGCATTTGATGCCTGTCTATGCAGTGTTCTTGGGTGTTGAACCTATTGGTGTCTCTAACTTTTGTTTTGACTATTTCATTTAGTGTCAAATTTGTGCATGAAATTTTGGCTTTGTTGGTTCTCTAACGTCTTCATGTTTGATGTTAGATCTTTAAAGGGACCTGGTTACTTAGGAGGCGTCAACTCATGCGAAGGGCAACAATCGGTAAGTAAAAGTGAAGATTTTGTTCTATATCAAGTTACTATTTCTTTCTTTTTTTTGGCCTATTTAGTTGTTTGCTACTCTAAGATTTATTTATAAGTTGGTTGCTTATAAGAAAAAAGAAGATGAAGTTAGTTGATCACTTGCGGCTCTTTCATGTAGCTTTGCACCTTTTTAATTTATCTTTGATTTCAGTCAATTGAATTTTTATTTTGGCTTCAGGTTGTTGCAAGGAAAATAGTTATTTTACCTATAGATCGAAGTGATTAAGTTGGTGCTTTGAAGATGGAGGAAGTTTCATTATAGGGTTGGTGTTTGCTTTGATCACTGTTTGTTTTTTGTGTTTTCTTGCATGTACAAATTTGTTGACATGTTTACGGGAAAAAATAGCGGTTTTGTTGATGTAATCTTGAATAATAGCTCCCTAATTTTTTTTTTAACAATTTTGCATTTGCTTTGATTCCTTGGGTACTTAATATCTTCTATTGAGATTAAGCAGTTTTAGAGTGAGGGTGCATGAAAGTTTTTCTGTATTTTATTTTATGTCAATGCTTTTGAATTAGTGACTTCAGACACTGGTACAACTGTACTCCTCAGATTTCAAACCTTTGGACCATTTTCAAAATTTGAATTTACACTCCTCGACCAAGAAAAAAATTACACTCATCGAAAATTCATTTTAGTTGTGTTCAAAAATATGAAGGCACGGGCAATTTCTAGTAACCCAACAGTCCTCGTAGATTCAATCCAATCCCGAAATCTCTCCCGAAAATCTCTCCTAATTTTTAGAGATAATATGTTCTTTGTACTTTGTACAGCTCATTCAATCCCAAAAATCTCTCCCGAAATTCTCACCACCACATCCCCAAAATCATACAAAACCATTTTCATCCCAAAACCATTTTTGATCAAAATCTTGATTTGAAATGGAAATACCCCCACCAATCGAGACGGGAGACGGGGGCCTGCTGTCCCAAGGGGACAGTAGCGCGCTATTGTGCCCGACTTTTGGACCCACTTCGGTCTTGCTCTGATGATCGGAAGCGTTCACTTCGTAGAGCTCGTCGAGTAGAACAACTATGCAAAAAATCAGTTTAATTGGATATCATTAAGTGTCTGATCGGAACCTTTTATCTTGAAAAGAATGGATCCGAAACACTGAATCAAATCCACTGTAACCCATGGACCGAGAGTTATATGGGTTCCGATCAGGCACTTAATAATATCCAATTAAGCTGATTTTTTGCATAGTTGTTCTACTCGACGAACTCTACGAAATGAACGCTTTCGATTATCGGAGTAAGACCGAAGTGGGCCCAAAAGTCAGGCACAACAGCGCGTTGCCCCCCCGCCTCCCAATCGAGACCACCGCTGCCGCCCAACTCATCCGGCCCACCGTCGCCGATCAACCAAATCGTCGCCGACCATGTCACAACCGGATGGCCACAACCGCCGAGGCGGCGGAACCGGCGGCGCTCAACAGATGCGTGAGGCGGAGAAGATTGGTGGTGGATGGAACGGCCTGAGGCGGAGGAGATTGGAGGTGGATGGAACGGTCTGAGTGATTTGTACGGCCACCATGGCCTGAGTAATTTGGAGGCGGAGGATATTTTTTTTTACATAGGTACTTGAAATATTTGTAGCATTCACCATGAAATTGGTGGGTTTAATTATCATGGCAAATTATTTATAGCATTGACCATGAAATTGCGGTTCTAATTTTCATGGCAAATTATTCGGGGCGTTCACCATGAAATCATTGCAGAAGATGCCCACCATTTTGCATGCATTATTGTTCATCAATTCATGGTGTATCACGTACAAGCATTGGGGGTTCTAATTTTCATGACAAATTATTTGTAGCATTCATCATGAAATAATAGAGATTTGGTAAATTATTTTGTATCATTCACGTACAAGCATTCGTGGCCGGAGGATTCTGTTGGAAATTCCAATTATTTTGCTTGAATCAGTGATTTTGTTCCAATTTCATGGCGTATCACGTACAAGAGTTGAGGATTTTAATTTTTATTTGTAGTGTAATTTTCGTGACAAATTATTTGTAGCATTCACCATGAAATTGGGGGTTCTAATTTTTCATGGCAAATTATTTGTAGCATTCACCATGAAATCATTGCCATTTTGAAATCCTCCTACTAATTCTCACTTAATTGCAGGACTGACCGGTTCCCTTTAATTTAGGGATAAAGAAATCAATATATGTACATATATATACTAAAGGATAGTAAGGGTATTTCACACATTGGAAGGATGAAAACATAACTGTTCAAAAAGCCCAAGATGAATACTTACGTGGGCTGAGGTTTGAGGATCGTTATTTAAGTCTCCCAATAAATTTCAAACTTTTATTTTTTGGTATTTGGTTGGCACTTGAAAAATTTTTAGGATTCAACAAAATAGTGTAGAGAGAGGGAGGGAGGGGCTTAAACGGTGGAGAGATCTTAGATTATTGGAATTTAACGTAGGTTAGAACTAACGATTGAGGAAACTGAGTAATAAGAATTGCAGTAGAAGGCAACGGATTCATTTCGGAAAATAACTTACGGAAGATTTAAGGGTAAGTCATTTTCATCCAATTGATGGAAAATGTTTTACATGTAAAATATTTTCCTCATTTTTTACACAACCAAACACCTGAAAATAGGTAAAACATTTATCAGAAAACATTTTACGTTCAAACAAACGGAGCCTTATATTAATTTAATTTTTTATGGGGCCATTCAAAAAATATTTTAAATTTAATCAATGATTAGGAGTAGACCCCAAGACAGTGATCTGGACACACAAAATCTGATATGCAAAAATAATACACGAACTCGACTATGGCTACCGAAATAAAAGGGTATCAAGAGTGTACAACGGTTTATGAGATTCACTTTTGGGTTCCACACAAGCACTTCATATTATTCATTAATTTTAAAATATTTTTTTGAATGACTTTGTAAAAAAAAATCAGTTGAATTAAATATGTGTAAATGGTTGATCATCTTTCAAATTTTATCTAGAATTCGAGGATCCACTCGAAAAATTATCTTAAAATTAATGAACGATTTTGACTATTCGTGTAGGACTCAAAAGTGGGCCCCATAAGACATTGTATATTTTTGGTACCCATTTTTTGGGTACCAATAGCACATATCTTTTTGTGGGAGCCAGTTCAGATACCACAAAAATAATTCGAACAGCTCATTGATTTTTTAAGGGTCTCTGTAAAAAAAATTAGCTCAATCAAAAATTGGCAAAGTGTTTAGATTTCATCTTTGTGAAAATCATCTTTGTGGAATTTGGGGTGAGTTCCACAAAAAATTGTTTGCAATCAGGCGCTTATCCGACGAGAAATGAACTACTCCTTATCTTTTTTGATAAGCAGATGTCCGAGCCAATTTACGCGCATCTCAACTAATTTTGGAGTTTTGAAGATAACAACCGGGCATAACTCTTGTTAAATTGTGTGCAATCAGACTTTTCGGATGAGAAATGAACTACTTCTTATCTTTTTGATAACCGGATGTCTGAACCAGCTTATGCGTATCTCGACTAATTCCGGAGCCCTAAAGAGTAAAGACAACGACCGGACAGAACACAAGTTAAATTGTGTACAATCAGACTTTTCGGACGGGAAATGAAATACTCCTCATCTATTTTGATAAATGAATATTCGAATCAATTTGCACGTTTAAAATGTTTAAACTTGTTAAAATTAAAGCAGTAACCTCATGAAGCACTAGTTAACTACTCGGTATCATACCATCGTTGCCCGTATACCTCTCTTTCACCCTACACAAGAACTCTAGAATCACAAAGCATCTGCAAATCAAATTTCTGAAGATGACGCGGACTAAGACCATTATCGACCATTCCATCTGGAGAAACCTTCCGCCGGAGATCATCGGCGACGTTCTCTCTAGACTGCCCATCAAGTCCCTCTGCCGATTCAAGTGCGTCTCACCCTCGTGGAATTCCCTAATCTCCTCCCCCGGTTTCGCCGAAACCCACCTCCACATATCCGGTACCCCAAACAAGCCTCAAAAAACCATTCTCATTTCCAGCTCCCACGCTCTCTACTCCGTCGATTTCGCCGCCGCGAATCCCACCGCGGAAAAGCTTGATTTCACTCTCCCCGTGGACCCCGTGGGACGCCCCGGCAATCGGGTCCGCGTTTGGGGCTCTGTCCCCGGCCATAGGGTCCGCGGTTGGGGCTCCTGCAATGGCTTGGTTCTGGTTTCTGATCAAGGTCTAACTCTCAACCTCTTCTTGTTGAATCCATTCACTAGAGAATGTAAGAAACTGCCCCAATCCCCTCTGGCTGACCTCTGTTTGTATGAAGATCCCCACGTTTTTCAACATGGATTGGGTTACGACTCGTCTACAGATGATTACAAGGTTGTGATGCTCTTTACCCGTCCTATTACTGATTCTAATGGCTTTGATTATATTAATAATGGGGCTGTCTATTCACTGAAAATTGATGCTTGGAGGAGAATTCAAGATTCACATTATATCCCTGTGGGTCTTCTTCAGGGCGTTTATTTTAATGAGCGTCTCCATTGGCTTTGGCGGAGCGCTAGTAGTGGTTCTAAAGTTGTTGTTGCTTTTGATTTGTGGGATGAGGTTTTTAGGGAAGTGCCCCTGCCTACTTCCTTCTATAATTATAAGTTGGGCCCGTTGGTACTTGGGAGTTGTCTCTGTTTGGTTGTTTCGCCCTTTGAAGGCGACGGAATTGAAGTTTGGATGATGAAGAAGTACGGGGTAAGAGAGTCGTGGACCAAATTTACGATGGCTAAGCACTGGATGTTCGTAGAGGATGTGTTGTATTTGGCAGCAGAAGCGGAATTTGTATTGAGAATATCTGAATTGATAGAAGAAGTTAACGGGGTAGGCATAATAGATGAATCTAGTCCAGGAAAACTAGTAGTGTACAATCCTAAAAAGGAAACACTGACGGCCATGGTGGTTTGTGGCATTCCAACTAAATATACGGTTGGAGGTAACTACATCGAAACCCTCGTCTCCCCTAATCACGGAGGACAAATTCGGAGACACTGTGAAGCTTCTTGAGGTGAAAGTTCAAAGAGTTATCTGGTATATTTTCAACATAGAAATGACTGTATTCCTTCTTTTGTAGATTAATAATTGTATGACTTATGCATCACATGAGCGTCTATATTTAAAGGTTTTTGGAGGTTGAAAATCCACATATCCCTTTTTGATACTTACATATGTTGATGTATATAGGATGCTGGTTAGTGACGTATGTGGAACTAATATTATGTCCTTGATCATACACAAATGGCTAGGGCGAACTCATAATGGTTGGAATTTAACCTATTAAGCATGATTGAGTTCTCATAGATAGGTGTCATACCTGTAGGTTGGGACATATATTTGGACACATGGGTTCCTGGTATGAACCTTCTATTGGCACTTAGCAGTGACGATATAAAAATCTCCACTCATTAACAATCTTCCCCTTTGGAACCACTTGGAAGGAACCAATGTGACCTATCTCTTTCCTACTTTCACTGCCTCAAATTGAGGTTTTTTTGCATCCCTAGCCTCAATCCTCTATATCTCGTTGCTAATCATGCACTAAATCCTTTAGGGCGTTCATTGGTGCTGCTCTGTACTAATAAGTTTGGATACAAGTATTCACATCAAGAGAACTTGCTGCGTTGTTGTCCTTCGGTTTGGCAACCCGTTGGACATAACATCTAGGCTGTACTTATGTAATCTAAGGCCTTGTTCGGTTTGGTTTTTGGAAAAAAAATTTCAACTCAAAAAACACTCATTACCCCTACTTCTAATCATTGCTATCCACTCATTACTCCTATCTCCAATCATTATTCTCACTTCTCTCTTTATGTTTCCTCACTCATTATCCCTACTTCCAATCATTACTCTATTTCTCTCTCCACTCATAACCCCAAAAAATTTCTCAAAAACTCATCCAAACATAGCATTAACTTCTTGAGAAATTGAAGTCTTATTGTGGAAATGTGTAAGTGGTATTAATGCTTCCGGTAAGAAGGTAGTGTCTAGGTGTCTAGAATGATTTAGGAAAGCAACAGTATCGTCATTCCTTGGCTTGGCAATGGAAGGGCAATTCACGTAAATTGTTGATCGGTGATTCCATTCGTAATGTGCATTATGTCATTTTCTTTTAAAAAACCAAATGATGGGTTGAACATTCCATTCTAGTGAACCCAACACAACCTTAAGTTTATTAGCCTCAATTCATTACCTTTACCCACTGTGTCCTACAACGGTGGAAGGCCCAGCCACCTAAAATATTAAATGAAGATTTGATTTGTAATGATGCATTCTATCATTTTCTTTTAACGAACCAAATGACGGTTTGACATTCCATTCAAGTGAATGTTCTTTATAATTTCTTCCCTTGCCCACCGTAGCCTCTGCCACGGTGCCACCTATTTGTCAATGCTATTCATCTCAACTTTTTCAGTAAAGATCTTCCTTCAACTTCGAATTTGATGATGACAACCCCATTGTATTTGAAAGATTTGTTGCTGCATTGCCCTCATCCATTTGAACGACAATGATTATTGTTGAATTAATGTTCGAGTTCCAGCTTTCTAGTTCTTGCTACTACTCTTCTCCATTATGTACGGGGCTTCTAGCCATTTCTTTTGCCGTCTAATGGGCTACTATTCATGTTTTTAGTGGTGTTGAGTACATACACTGATAGTCTGAATTTATTTTGTTGTTGATACTTGATAGTGAAGTAACGAACAAGCTCTAATCCTGCAAATTAAACTCTGTGTAGCAGTACTCAACTGTTTACTGGCGAACCGTGTTCTATCTAGACACTAACGATTCAAACTAGTATCCGTTTCACTTTGGATGCGCTTCAACACTTCATCTCCTAGCCCTTTTGAAGGCACTTCTGGGGCTTGATTTCAATTGAAGTTTTTTGTTTTTTAATGTGTATTCTTGTAACTTCAATTTCTTTTCTTGGCTAGGAGGGGCTTTGTTGTGTTGTGGTATTGTTGTTTGTTATTCCATGACTGTTATGTTATTCACATTGGGAAGTAACGAGGATGGCTTTCATACGGAGGACTTGGGGAAATTCCCTGTTCGTCGGGTCCAAGAAATTGAGTGCTTGAAGCTCAAGCCAGTGGTATTGTCATCACCAAATTGTGAAGCTCTTGTGGATGGACAGCTTTGGAGTTGTCATCCTATTAATCTTTATCTTGCAATAGCAATAGCTTTCTTATGTTGTAACAGATCGACGCTCCACATTCATGGTTTTTGTTAATTTGTTCTAAAGGTTTTTTTCTCTTTTTTTTTCCTGAACAAAAATTTGTTCCAAAGTGAACTCCTGTGATTACCAATAGGTGAATATGGAGAGAGAAGGGGTGCAATTTACCTGAACAGAATATGCAGTCATCAGTAGAAACCTTGCAAGAAGGGCAGAAAGCAATGGTGGGGATTGAAACATGACTCCCATTGCGAAACTCTGAAATATGATAAAAACATTAATATCAGCACGACATGAAAAGAAACGCGTTGATAGAGCTTTAAAGAGTATACAAGAACTCTTCGAGTGCTGCTACTGGCAAAAGTCCGGTTGTTGTTTGAGACTTGAACGTTTATCTTCCTGGCAACAGGATTTACGAACCGTTAAGAGATATGTGGAGGTAATCGCTATTCCAAACTCCGTTGAAATTTCCCCGGACACTAGCGGAAGATAAGGTTTGTTCACCTAGATACAGAAAACAATAAGCTAAATACAGGCAACCAAAAGAAAAGTAGAATTAAAACATGCTACATGGGAAAATTTATCTGTCAATATTGGATGTTTTGATCTCTCTGTAAGTGTTCGGTTACCTTGTCGATTTCTACATCAGTCAGCTGATTAAGTCCCACCGCGTAGAGGTTCATCATCATTGATGGCACTAATGCCTGCGATAGGAACAGAAGATGTTCACTACTGTAATACACAAGGTTTTGAATCTTGTACCAGTACAAAATCCAATACTCTAGCAGCCAGTACCGTATTCAGAACTTTGATAGTAACAAGTCAAATGAAACTAGGCTTCGTTAACTACTAAAACTTACCTGGAATAAACCCGCAACGAACGGAAGAGAAAGATCGGCAGTTGATTTCAACGGAAGAAGAGAGATTGATGGTATTGCTACGAGCTGATTAGACAGAGCGGGTAAACTCATATAAGCCGAAATCGAAGCAAACTTCTTCTCACTCTAACATGTCGTTTGGATGATTGTCATCCTCTTTCAAAGACTAATAAATTTCTTATTTTGCCGAGCTAAAAAAAGTCTGATCTACACACCCTGTTGGTGGCGGAGCCAGAATTCAAACGTAGTGGGGCATCATTAAAAGTACATGTTCATGTCATTCTAGATCGAAAGTCACACAAAATGTGTATTAATGCGGTATCTGCCCATTGTCATTTTAGTGTTCTTGGTACAACTATTTCTCTCAAATTTTCTAGTCGCAGAATTCAACGAACTCAGGGAAGTACTCACAGTGTTCATAACAACGTATGGACGGGAAAACTTGTACAAGCCGTTCAATTGCTTCCAAACATCACTCTTTCGAAACGATCCTTCGACATGCTCATCCTCGGGTTCTTCCGAGGGGTACTTGCTTTCCGACAACTTGCACCGTATAGATGTTTTTCTCTCGCTTGAAGGGTTCTTCAAGCTTTGCCGATGTTTAGGATTTTGAATCCGCTTTGCAGCTGGGAGTTGAAGTTGTGTGACAGAGCCTCCTCCTGCATAAATGCAAGAAATTCAAAGATTGCCAAAGGAGCAGAGACATGGGAATTTGGATACTGTATTAGGGTACTAACAAATGTTGTACATCGGGCGGAAAATGAGCGCCTAGTGCTTGGACCACTAACTCATCGGCTGTCTAATCTAGGTGTTGGACCACCGTTTAGTGCCTAAGCCGGGACTAGGCGACCGACTATTGGAACACTGGGTACTACTATTAGTTATGGTTAGAAATGTGCACACTAGATCACTTAGTGAATACTACTATTAATTAAATACATAAACCAAAACAAGCCATAAAAGTATTTAAGTTAGTGGCTTTGAAGAAAGAATTGTAAAATGCAAAATCCGATAAGAAGGGATGAAATTAGTCAAGGGAAACCACACCTTGAATGTGGAGAGACGATTTCAGAGGGAGGACGAATGAACATGCAGATGATCGAGCCATGCTTCTCTCTCCCTCTCTCTCTCCACGAACACACAGATACAAATAATAGTGTGCATCATCACTAGTAGTTTGGGACTTGTTTATTTAAAGAACTCAAAACCCCTGCATACAGTCTTCAATAAATTTTTTTTATCTCTTTTTCCACTCATTACATTTTAAAACTTCTCTCAAAACCCAAACCGAACAAGATCTTAATGACTACATCTCGGGTACCATGTGTAATGTGTTATCTCACCATAGTCCTGATAGAATGTGTTCCATCTGTCACGTAACGGAGCACATTCTCGCAATGCAATTCGCCAAGTAGGGGATCACGTTTTACAACGCAATGACGACATGTACGCGAAATGTGTTCACTATAGCATTGCTTTGAATTTTGAAATCCGTATCTATCTATCTATCTATCTATATATATATATATATATATATATATTATAATATGGCGTACGGATCTGACTTTCAAGTTCACGCGAAGAAGATGCTGGCTTCATGCATGAATGAGAACACAGTTTCTTGAACAGCACTAATAATTGATCCTTTCAACAAAAAAAAAACAGCACTAATTGTCCCTTTCCTCTGCAAAAATAGAAAGACAATTTCTCTATGACTTTTTTCCCCCTTCTTCATCTCATTTCTTTCAATGTACGTATGCCTTTCAATTCCCTGATTCATTTTTAGGTTATTTGAGTTTCACACACCTCGCGTGCGCATAAATCGCGGCTAGGATCTATCTCTAGTACTGTGTCGTTTGGCTGTGGGACTTCTCGTGAAAGAGAGCCTCGAGAGCGCCATGTGCTACACTTAAATTTTTTCGACTTTGAAATCTATTGATCCATCAATCAATATTTTCCGTCTATATACTAGTACATAGTAAGACATGGTTACTTTTCATGAGAAGAGCCTTGCAAGTGACACGAGTCACTTAATTTTTTTCACCTTTCGGTTTCACGAACTCCAATACTCTTGATTTTCTATTTCTTTTTTTTTTAAATAAACAGTTGTCCGAACTAGTTTATTCGCATTTCGACTAACCCTGTGGGACCGCAATACAAACCAACATCATGTTAAAATATTCCTTACCGAAAACGCGATGAAATATTACAAATCAACATGTTAAAATTAGTTAAGACAAAAAAGAAAAAAGAATTCAACGTCCAAAAATGTGTGAAACGGTTGTGGCCAGGAGCTGTAGGGATTAGCCCGAGGTGTGCGCGAGCTGGCCCAAAACACCTTACATTACCAAAAACAATTACTACATGGCATGTGGGAAGAATTGGAAGCTTTCAGTCAATTATCACCATCATTTTGCCCCCCATAGACTTGACTATGGTGGCTATTGGTCTTCCCTTCCCTTGGAAGCCCCTGGGAGGCAAGAAGAGAGACCCAAAATTATTCAAATGCTATTAACAATTAGCCTATTGTAATTCACAACAGCAACGTGTGCCGCGGTTGATCTGACCATCCGAACAAGTGAATTTCCTTACCGTAGAAATAGTTTGGCTTGAAACTAGGGGTACAGTGCGGGTGGGGGTGGCACCTACCCCACCGCCTCACTAGTTATCTCCGCCCCTTGCACATACATTACTAAGACCTTGTTGACACAGATGCCTGGCGAATCTCCGCCCCTTGCACATACATCATTAAGACCTTTTTGACACAGATGCCCGGCGAATGTTCATCACAAGCGCAAAAGCTCCTGTTGGGGATGTGTATCTAATTTTCAAGTGTTTTGAAACCTCTTCAAATCTTCTCTTTATTACCTTGTGCCACATTGGTTAGACATAACACTTTAAACATCCTTATGTTACAAAACTCTTTAGTAGGCCAAAAGAATGTGGCTAGACCCAACTAGTTAACTGGGTCTCAAGCTTTGTGCACATGCATGTGGCTACAAATCTCCGAATTTGTGCGCGTGTGCATCTCAAGCTTTGTACGTACCCCCTGACTCTTGATTTTTGCATCTGCTCGATCGTTTTGTTCATTGGGGGTGCTATTGGACTTGTGAATTGTGATGATCGATAGATATTCTTCCGGACGGATCAAAAAAAGAAGAAGATATTCTTCTGTTGCTGTTGCTGGATGTCTCTATTTGCTCATAGTCATTTGGGATGCTCTATGCTCTCCTACTTTATAGCCTTGGGTTGCTGACTTGCTATATATATATTAACCGTGGTCTCTCGTGCCTTGGTTCACCCAGTTATGCTAGCTGCTGCTTGGTCCCCAGTGCCTTGGTTCTCTGATCAGTTCAACTACAGCACCGGCCCCTTTCTTAGTTACTCCCTCTGTCCTATTCTTTTGTCCATCATTCTATCTCAACCAGATAAAAAACTAATTACGAAGTATAACTTTTAATTGGTAATACTGCTTATATGCAATATAAATCTTATTTGATAGATCTCAAAGAGCTCTTTTAAACGGTATTTTCAAAATCACCTAAAAGACTATAGATTGCAAGATATAATTAATTAAAAAGTGGCACGGACTCCCAAAATAGACTAAAGAATTGGGACGGAGAAAGTACTTGTATATCCAGTTGAGCAGTCCACTTTGCAAGAATAGTGATGTCTCTCCCTCGCAGCAATCCATAAGTGAATCAACAACCGAAAGGATGCGATCCTAGGTGAATTACTATAAGCCACGTACTAGGGTACCTTGTTGGTACCTTGGGAGGAAGAAAACCTCTAAGTGTCAGACCTTGATAACTAGGCCAACTCCTTAGGGTTTGTGCGTGAATGAGTTGCTCATAAAAAAACAGCCCCATGGGTAAGCCCGTTTGGTTAGTGCATGTGGTTCGATTCTTAGGGTCAGACCGCAATAAAGTAATTTCTTGTGAATTTTCTAATTCCAACGTGAATGGTCTGTATTTGACCAAATTAGGGAGGACGTAAACTAGTCCGGAAACCGTGATCATCAAATCCCAAATAATGGAGTTACTCATAGAAACTAAAACGAAAGGCCACTTCTATTAGCAACCCACTATTTACTACATACAACACATTGCAAATAAAACCACACCTCTTTTGTACTTAAAACAAATTTTCAAAATTCCCAACTTACCCCTGACTACTCAAGACCATCGCAGCCACTAGCAAACTCCATCACCACCACCACCACCAGCAAACTCCATCACCCCCTCTCGTCACTCCCTCTCTCCACTCCACAGCTCATTCCATCACCCCATCATTCACCGTTGGCAACACCACCACCTGTAAGATTGAATTAGTTAGCCTCAATGTTGTCGGATCTTAAAATCGGAAAACTGCACATACTTTTGGATTTTAAAATTCTACATATGCACATATTTTCATATTTTAAAATCTGCAAGTAGTTCATATTTTCAGATTCTAATATCCAAAGAATTTTTTAACAATGCACAGAAAATACATAAAACATTGGAATTTTAAAATCTTAAAATACGATCATATTTCATAGTTTAAAATTAGAAAAACCTTACAAATTTTGGGATTGGATATCTGACAATGTCGGAAAAAACTAAGTGAAGTAGATTTTTTTGTGGGTTCCATGAACGATTCTGGCTCCCAAACTACTATGTCTGTGGCGTTATTGATTGGTTTTCATTGAGAACGAAAGATGAGAAATGGAAGAGGTGGGTGATTTGAAGTGTACAAAAGTAACAAAACTAGGATTTGTAGTGTAAGGAGGACGATGAAGGGTTTGTAGTGTAGGTAGAAAATTTCATGGATAAAATGGTCATGACACATGAGAGTATTTTTGTCTTAAAATTTGTTGGTTTTTATTTTTTAATGAATTATATTTAGAGCATAATCTGCAACCCATCCTCTAATCCTTCATTTCTTCCTCTATTTCTCTATTTTGGAGGAAATCCACTTTCTAACCCATCCTCTATTTCCTCCTCTATTTTGGATGATGAAATTTGATACTCCAAATATAGAGTATGGGAAAAAGAAATAAATGATCCTCCAAAACTACTTTTTGAATAATAAATGCAAAAAGTATTAGATTTGCATTGAGAGTGAATAAAGAATGGAGGACAAGTGAGGAAGTTTTTGAAATAGAAAAGAGGTTTATGATGGGAGTTTGTATGAAAAGTAAACTTCTCTATATTCATTTTTTTATTGAAAAATGACTAATTCAATCCTCTCAAATGAATCATTGAGACTCGTTAGGTTTTTTTTAGGTATTTTGGACGTTTTCTTTTTGAGAAACTTTTTATGTATAATGGGGATAGGAGGGGGGTGGTGTCCCCTCCAGTCCGTTTTTAATTTTTCGATCATTTTTTGAGCACATTTTGATAATTGGCTCCACTCATTTTGTAGATCTTGATGCAATATTAATCATTTACAAAAAAAATCTAGTTCATCGAATTTCAATAAATACATGATCGACACACGTGAATATTAAACAAAATAAAAACTAGATCCAAAAACACACTAATTCGCAGCACAATTTTTATTCTTTTACAATTTTCATATGTGCCAATCATTTATTTACTAAAATCCGATAAACACAATTTTTGGTATGATTAATGTTCTTGCCAAGATCTATAACGTGAACGGAGCCGATCATCAAATATGTTTGGAAAATGGCCAAAAAATTAAAAATAAACCGGAGGGGACACCGCAACCCCTTCTATCTCTTGCATACATAAATGTTTCTCTTTGTTTTTATACTCCCTAGGTCCGGATTTAATTATCCCTAATTCTATTCTAACCGACTAAAAAATGAGTTATATCTTTGAATCCGTAATGAATTTTATATCGAATATGAATCTTGTTTGATAGATCTCGATTAGTTCTATAACACACTGTTTTTGAAATCACGCAAAACATTATGAATTAAAAGATATACACTCCGCTTGGATCAGCATTTTGACAGTAACTTTTACTCTCAGCACAGTTTTCAATAAATTTCTTTTTTTATCTCTCTTCACTCATTATCACTCAACTCTCAAAAATCAATTTCTAAAACCTCAACCAAACAAAGTGATAATCGATTGAAAAATATGACGAATTTCAAAAGAAGACTATTAAATCCACTTATCTTTTCGAACGCTTTGCGCCATGTAAGTTCTGCTGCTAAAACTTCTCCGGCCCACAATATCCATTTCCTTCAAATCCACCCCTTTTCCTCATCTCTCAAATCCCTTCAAAACCCAAAAATTCAACACCCATTCACAGTCACTTACCTCATAAAATCATGTGGGTTTTCTGCAGAAGTAGCCATTTCAGCATCAAAGCGTGTCAATTTCGAATCTCCCAAAAGGCCAGACTCTGTACTGGCATTCTTCGAGAACAATGAATTCACCAAAACCCAGATCTCAAACCTCATTAAAAAGTAACCTCAGTTACTCATATCCGATCCCAATAAAACCCTTTTGCCCAAATTCGAGTTTCTCAAATCTAAAGGCGTTTCAGCCAAAGATGTTGCCAGGATAATGTCTACATCGGCATTTGCTGTGAGAAGTTTGGAAAATTTGATCATCCCGTCTTTCGATTTCTGTAGTAATTTGCTTCGATCAGAAGAGAAAGCCATAGCTGCTATTAAACGTTGTGCTATGCTTCTTTCGTTAGACAATCTAACTCATGTCACACCCAACATCGAAATCTTGCGTGAAGCCGGTGTGCCGAATGCCCGTGTAATAAGTTCGTTTTTGAAGCAACCTAGACCATTCATGATGCGCAGCAATGAGTTTCGACAGATCGTGGAGGATGTAGAGAAAATGGGGTTTGACCCTTCGAAGGGGAGTTTCTTGAGAGCAATTCATGTGTTGAGAGCAGTGAGTAAATCTACTTGGGAGAAGAAGGTTGAGGTTTATAAGAAATGGGGTTGGACCAAGGATGAGATTCTTGTAGCTTTTAAGTTGTTTCCGGATTGTATGCGAGTGTCGGAGGATAAGATCAATCGGGTGATGGATTTTGCTATCAATCAAATCGGTTGAGAGTCTTCGGTCATTGCAAGACGGCCAGTACTCATTTCGTTGAGCTTTGAGAAGAGGATCCTTCCAAGGTTTGCCATTTATCAAGTTTTGTTGTCGATGGGTATAATTAAGACCAAAGGTATTAGTTGGACGACACTGTCAACTTCTGAAAAGCTGTTTCTAGAGAAGTTTGTTATACGTTGTGGGAAAGAAGCTCCGGAGCTACTGAAGTTGTATAAGGGAAAGTTAGAACTTGCAATGTAGTTTAGGACATGGGGGTTGTGAGGATAAGAGTGGATTGGCTAAGGATTCCTCTCGTTGATACCGAGCCGACACGCAATCGACTTGTTGTTTTGCTTCTTTTACCTTTGTTTAGTGTGATATTTATAGTTCCTTAGTTTTTCTCTATTGCAGCATTATATGAATGATTCTTTATCATTCTCCAAACTTCCCTAGGTAATAATGAATTTTACCATCTACCAATCTATCTATCTATCTATCTATATGTATCTACTATGAATCATAGTCTTACAAACTATAAAATTAACCCAGAAATTAAAGGTATACAGAATTTTGGGCCGAATAGCACAAAAATGGAGTATATTCATTCCCAATAAAAAGGATAGTTAAGACCAAGATAAACTAGTCCTCCATCCTCTTCAAAAATGTTAAGGGAGAGAAGAAGGCATTTACACCGCGGTGGGGAAAACCAAAAAGAACAAAAGAATATGAACCAAATTCCAAAAAGAATAGTTGCAATTAGATGCAACTATGCTTGTTTTCCTGGGTGTTTGCGCAGCAGAAGACAAAAACTGCATAATTTTGTTGTCAATACGGTTGAAATTACTTACTGTAACAAAGCTTACCTGATACCCCTGCTACTTCCGCCCCAATCACAATAGCTCACAATTAGCTTCTGAAGTTGCCAAGCACCTCTCAATGCCATCTATATTTATACCACAAAAGGGGATTAAAACAGGAGTTTCAACAAAAGCCAGCAAAAAGTATTTTGCAAATAACCTCAAGCCATTCTGCAACTTCTACATAATTTGCTAAAATACTAGAAAAATGTTACTACTTTCGTTTACAAGAATACAAAAATATAATGCTTTAAACATCTAAATTACACATAAGGAGCAGGCCAACCCTTGGCCTGGTGAAATCACCATCAGGCCAACCCCGCTGTATTTTAACCAGGCCAACCCACGTCTCGGGTTTGAAACCCCTCAGGTGTTATCGACTCCTTTGAGCTAGTCCATAAAAAGCTTTGCTCTAGTTTTAATTGAGACCCCCGCAAGTAGGCGGTGGGATTGGCCCTAGACTAGTCTAAGTGCGCGCAAATTGGCCCAACAACTGAGTTATAAAAAAACAAACAAACAGCACACACACATGTATATTGAGCGAGAGAGAGAGAGAGAGAGAGAGAGAGAGAGAGAGAAGTACCTGATCTCACCGTTGCCGGAGCCGCCGATAGCTGCCGGAGCTACTGCGCTTTACTCGATTCTCAACTGGTTCTGATTCTGATCGATTAGGAATCTAGCACTCACACAAGCACACGGAGTCGTATTCTTTAGCTTCATACAAATTTTAACCCAAAACTTCCAAGTATTACAGTTTGATCCTCAAAAAGTACCTTAACAGTTGTACTATGGACCTCACAAAGTGTCCTAGTTAGAACATCGACTCCAACCCAACTCTTCATTTTGAAGAGTCAAAATACTTTATGGTGTTTGGGAGCTTATTTTTTGGCTTTTTATTTTCAACTTTTTTGTTTTTTGACTTTGTGAATTATGGTCAAAATGTATTTTAAATTTGGTAGAGTGTTTGGATGCTATGTGCAGAATGTATTTTGTAAGATAATTAGTGTTTGAGAGATATGTACAGAATGTATTCGATAAGTCTTTTTGTTAACCATAATGAAAAAAAGTCAAAAAGCTCCTCCTATCATCTTTTTCGCTTCTCATCTCTAAACCACAATTTGGAGAAAGCATTTTGGAAAATGTGTTTTGGTTGGCCCTTGCCAAATACTCAAAATCTGAAAATGCAATAAGTAGGGTGCCAAACACCCCCTTAACTCAAAAGAGAATTCTTGGGAGAAAATTATTCACATCAACTTTGACCACCATTCTTCATTTCTTCAAAAATTTACTATTTATTTTTCTCCAAAGCTTTACTTTTCCTTCAAATTAAGTTCATTTTAAAATGTATACAATTTGAATTCATTGATTGCTGGTCTCATTATAAAGGTCTTGTGAATATCTTTCTTATTATATTAATTTTATGATATACACATTCATTATAGCATTATATGGCCTACCATTTTAAAAGTCTCGATCTAAAAATGAAATGAAGATGGTTCCTCATTTTTTTTGAATGATGATTCTCAATATATGGAGAATCAAAAGGGATCCCTTATTTTTAAATAATCTAAATGAATGAAGTATGGTTGGGAGAGGAAAATTCTTCAAAATGAAGAACCGAAATGAAGAAACGAAACTTGATTGGTGTGGAGCTTTGACTACCGAACCGCGAAAGTTTGTTTACCCTTCTATTGCCTATGCTTCTTCGAATAGCAATATCTAGATCACCTGTCAAGATCAGTTAATAACGCCTCCCTAAAGCAGAGGCTATTGAAGAACAACAATGCTACTCACACAACGATCTAAATACAACAACTTACGCAACCTCTTACATACATGCATGTGAGGCCCACACATAATAATGTGTGTGGAGCCCACATGTATGTGAGAGATTGTATTTGATATTGTGTGACTATCATTTTTGATTGAAGACGTTGAGGTTGCATTTGAGCTATGAGTTTGCAACAAAGAAATATTTTGCCTTCTTTTATGTGGAAGAATGGTTTTAGAGGACTAGCCCTTCCCTGACAGTAAGAATGCGACTTAGGTCAACCAATACAAAGAAGGTACGTAGAATCTACGTAAGATCATTGACGCATTATTTTAAGAGCATTGAATACTTATTGGTATCACACAAATGTTTCGTGCATGGCCGAAGTTTTAGCAAATGCCAAAATATTGCAAGTGCCAGATATGGGGCCAACATATATTAGAGTGTTTTTCATATACGGTTTTTGATGGCAAGGATTAAAATCTTCAAGACACCTTTGAGGCAAATTTCTAATATTTGCAGAACAAATATGTAAAATACCAGTATAGAAAACTTCCCTACTTTAATTAGGTGGGTTGTTTTTTTATTTTTATTTTTCAATTCAGAGCCACAACATGCATGCCTCGAACCATGGCAAGTGACATGCCCACTGATTAGAAAGCATCGAAAATGAGTTTATGCCTTATGTTGGCTTTGGCAGGTTAGCGGTCTAGCTCTTTTTTTCCACACATATATGTCTATATTAAGAATTTTTTTTTCATGCAAGGGCCAATTTTATAAAACTTTCCTGAATGAACCTGAAAACTAGAATACAATTAAAGAGAATATTAGGAGTTGTGCAGAAGCTCGGGCCCCTCCCGACACCCCTTTTCGTCCGGCCCGGCCAAAACCCTATTTAAGCACATCTCAGCAAGGTCATGCGGTCGGCAAATCTCTTTTGAAATACAACGGGAGTCGAGCACCTCCTCCATGAGGACTCAAACTCAGGATCTCTCCCTTAAGAGGGAGAGTAAGGAACCAACCACACTAGGGGGTGTTCTCTAAAATACAGAGGGTCACCACATCTGCATCAACATTAAATTTTCCTCAATGCTAGGAAAAGTCAATATTAGGAGAATTAAATAGTTTTTATTATTGTGCTCTCCTTGGACCAGTCTAAGATAAAAACATGTTTACTAACATTAAAAAAAGAAAAAGGAAAAGGAAATAACAGAACTGCAGATTAATAAACCAAGAAAATCTAGCTGCAAAATCGTGGGCGGCTTTAGGTCATGTCCAGAGAAACGGCTTGTCGATCTCAACGTATGAAAGGAATAAGCAGGTACTCGGCATAGACTAGCTGCAAAATATATAGAATACAGTGAAATGATTAATTTAGAATAAAATTAAGCTAATACTACTAAGACAGAAGAGTGGAGTAATTTTTGAGACATTCGGAAACAAATACTCCAATGTTGTTCTAGAGATTTGATCTATAAATTGACATAGATCAGGGTTTGCGACTAGTCGATCGAGAGCGACGAGGTCCAACCCCGCTTACTCTACTTCATAAGTAAAATCACAAATTAATTAGGCACCGTTTCGCTAAGATTTTTATTTTTTAAGTATTTATTTCTCGTTTTACGAGACAGGTCATTCTCTCACAATACATCACATTTAATTCAAAAAATAAAGTACTTATTTTAGTTAGTACTTAATTTTTGCTAGATCGATAGCACATTGTTAAAACTCTTTACTTGACCAGACGTAATTCAATCACTTGCCTGCCATATGAGCATGTAAAATGAACTTATTGATGCCTTGTTGTCAAGATCGACAGACCGAGCTCGGAGCCAAAGAGTTGAAGCTAGTACACAGTGGCCTAACACCTGAAACAATAGAAAAAGAAGAAGCCATATATAACTTACGTTATTCGAGACGCGATGATTTTGATTCACGCAAACAAAACATAAAGGCGTGAGGCCTATCGACCTCAAGCCTTTTAGGGAGGCCCTTAAAAAGCCATATTGAGAGTAGAGTAAAGAAAAATATATCTGACTACTGGCATGATTTTTGTTGAGTTGTACGACGTACGGTGACAAACTTGCTGGTTGAGAAGGAAGAAGAAGCTCCGATCACCATTGCACATCCATATCCTATCAGTAGCATGCTAATGCAAAGCCAAAATACCTTTCCAAACCAGCCAAAAAAAAAAAAAACCTTGTGAGAAAATGCTATATTTGGATGCCAGAATCTTGGGTGGGAGGAAATTAAGATGGAGAGGTGGGTTTCGCCAAACAATGTTTTTCAAGTTCATAATGATCATTTTTGAATATCCGCAACGGAAACGATTAGTACACACAAACATTTGCACAAATTCCGTACCACCATATATACGTGGGGCCTACATGTACGTGAGAGGGGTGCGGTTGAATCTATGCAACCGTGGTGTGTATGTAGTAGCATTACTGCCCCTCTCCTTTTATCAGCAACTGTTTTGGCAAAAAGGTAAGAAAATGGACAGAACCCGGTTGGGGCCTGGAAAAACTTAGATTAATTTTTTGTCTAACCTTATAAATTCCTCTATCGAGATGTACCCATAATTTACAAAAATTTGATTTAAAACTAAAAAATACAATTTTTTTTAAAATAAAGATTAAAAAAATAATAATCCAATTCTTTTACTAGGCCAAACCGGGTTGTTTTGCTAACTTTTTCTTTCCCAAGGATGACTGCCATTGTGCCAATGATTGAATTCCATGCTCTCTATCGCCATCCACGTCTTCTATGTCCTGTTACAACACCATTTAAATGCAAAATAATTAGTTCTACGAAAATAAACCTATCTGTCTATTTTGGTCAAATAATTCATTCGAATTATTTTTTTTGTTCTTATTTAAATTTTTTTTGCATTAGTTAATTTTTTGCCATTATTTTTGTGAATTATTACTTCGTCATGACGAGAGGAATAAAAAAGTATTACTGTTTCGCTAACCTTTGCCCACTAGACTGTTTCGCTAACCTTTGCCCACTAGGCGGAGGATAATATACATATAATTCCAAACATGTTCGGATATCAATGCATATCTCATGGATATTAATACACTTTCATAAATACCAATACACTTTTCTCGGATATTAATCCACCTTTTTATCTATTGTCCTACCCCTTTGGACGGATGTTAGAATAATCCAAATGGATTGGTTTCATTATAATCCCTTCTGAAAATGAGAATTACATATTGTTTTAAGAGAACAAGAGGAGTATTGAATACCCATTGTCAAATTCTTAACGTATATTATACTGTATCATATAGGAAAATGATATTGGCACTCCAAAAATTGATGCATGCACTCCAAAATCAGTGTAACTCCAAAGCCACTTTCCTTTGTTTTTTGGAGTGCCTGCATCAATTTTTGGAGTGCCAATATCATTTCCCATCATATACTTCCTCTTCTTCTTCTTCTTCTTCTTTTTTTAATATATATATCCCCTTGATTGTCTAGGATTTACTTCTTTATTTGACCAGGTCACTTGGAGGTCAATATTCCATTGTACGCCCATATAGTCCCTCTTGTGCGTGATTTTTTAAAACTCCATTCACTACGAAATTTTCCTTCGCCAATATTCTAACATTTATCAGTCATAAGATTTTAAGGCGCCTCGCATAATTTTCGCTCACCAGCGAGCAGCCTTAAGTCTCGTCGCTGTCAACCGGACGCTCCCAGTATGCTCGCACGCGTTGTCACATCAGTTTGCCTAATTTGCCACCCAAATACACTATTCTTCTCCTTCCCAAATATTGTGTCACAAATATTAAAATGTCTTCGTGTGTGTGTGTATATATATATATGTATGTATGTTCGGTATACAAATATACTACGAATTACGAGTTACCTTGGACAGAGCAATAACGGTGGAGAACAAGCTCATGAAAGCAACTGCAAATACCAATGATCTTGTAAACACAATCGGTCTGCCAAGCGCATATTTCTGCAGATTAATTTAACCTCCATCAAATTCTTGCAAAGAAATCTCCTTAATACAACAGTGACAGGATCTTTGGTGCCGAGAGGTTTTCTGGCCGTTGGATTTAAAACGTAAAATAAAATTCACACAATTCAACGACCGGAAAATCCCTTGGCATAGAGCTAGATTTTCGGGATAGAGGGGATCGGACCGTAATACGAGAGTATGATTGGTAAGTACCTGAATGTGTATGAAGGTAGCTACGTTGTCCATTGCCCTGGGAATCAATAGCGAGGAAGGCGTTTCTTTTCCATCTGAGTAAGGGAAGCTGCAACAAATTCAAGCAGGCATAGGTACTTTATCACAGAGGAAAACTAAGTTCTTTTGTTTATAGATAGATAGAGACAGATATTTGTTAGATTCCTATTCCTATTAGTATTTTTTTTTTTTTTGAATTAATCATCTAATTCAACGGATCGAGGAAGTATAAAAGTATGCCTTACATGAACTTTTTTGGACTTTGGTCAAATTTTTTTTTTTAACTTTTCTTATTTCTCTTATTGAGACAAGGATTAATCCAAAAAATAAGACGAAAAGCTAAAAAAAAAATTGCAGAAAACTGAAGAAAAAAGGTTTGGAAGAATGGTGATAACTATAGTTCTGTTTTTGTTTTTTTTTTTTTAATATATGCTAGAACATGCATGTCCCTTGCGTTATCATTTAATTTTAGGAAAGTCTAGTGACACTTTACTTGTGTGGAACCCACCATACTGGTGACTAAACAAGGGTCAAAATGCATTATCAATGGCATTGCACTTCAATTTTTCAGCATTCGAGTAATTGCTCACGCTTTTTGTATGATTCTTGAAAAGTTAGAAAATTGGATTTAACCCTTACAATTAGGCTCCATTTGTTTTGATGTAAAATATTTTTCAGAACATAAATTTGAAGTTTTTAAATAATGATCCTCAAACCTCAGCTCATGTAAACGTTCATCCGGAGCATTTTGAACAGTTATATTTTCATCCTCTTTTTTTTTTTTTAATCCCAAGAGTGCCCATATATATATAGCATTGATTTTTGGGATCAAAACATCTATAATACAATTCGCGACGGTGTGGTGGTCCACATATTTTCCCTGCATAAATCTTGGCCGTTTAATTTAACACACATTTTTCTGCATAAATCTCCACCATTCATTCAACCCTTGGCATTTTGGTAAATACTTTGCATTTTTTGGAATAAATGTTTGAGTACTGATTTTTTCAGTTTTGGTAATTATTTTTTCAGTTTTGTTAATGATTTAAGTCGAATATAAGAATTGGCGTTGAATGTTGGTAAGTTTGACTAGAAATGAATAACTGATGAAGCGGAATATAGAAAGTTTGAATGCACGGCGCCGTGCTTTTGGTAAGTTTGAATTGTTGGGTTCAGAATCCATTGAATGCTAAGAATTTTTAGAGATAATACGGCTCTTCTATTAATAAAGTAAAGTCAATCAAAGTAATAGAAAACGGAGACCAAAAATCATGCTTTCCCAAAAAGAATACAAAATTCTTTTACCTTATTCCCCAAGTTTGTTTCATGATAAAGGGGAAGAAAAAAGAGAATTGATGGAGGGTGAGACAGATTTCTTTCATCATCATCATCTTCTTCTTTATGGTTTCTATTTGTTAGATAGGAACAATGCTTCATTTGCTTGCCTTTTTGTTATTTTTATTTTCCTTATGTACGTGTGCCTTTTCATAGAGCGGAATATCTGATTTCTCTTTTTATTTTGTTAATTTCACATAGAGAAACTGGTATGAGAAATAGAAAAAGATAGAGGATACCGCTAAAAAACAAGTTAGCCGAAGCAAAAGAAAAACAAAATCATGCTTCCTTGATGATCTCTTGCGATTCTTTTTCTTGAAAACTCTAACTCATCATCAAGTCATCCTTTGTATTTTCAGAGTTCAAAATTACAGTGGAGATCTATCAATACGCATCTTGATCATGAAGTTTGCATTGGTTAGTCACGGCCGGATGCATCCATTGGGACGGTGACTTTAGATATTAGTGTTAACGAATCTAAAAAAATGGTAATCATTGTTGAAGCTTCAAACTCTATCCTCAAGATACGTTGGTTCAATAGGAAAACTTGACCATGGAATAATTTTGGTGTGATATCTCTTTTGTTTGTTTTCGAAGATAATGTATAAACCATAAACATTTTGGGTCCATACTTCAACTCATTATAATAGTTTAAGTTATACTGATGTGTGTCCTTTCATCATATATTTTTTTAGCTCAGTGTGGCATTGCATTGGCACACTCATCCTTCTGAAAATTAAAATTGATTTTGTTTTTACGATTGTGATTATATTTTTTATATAGTATTTTCTTTGGGTTTGACATATACACATTCAATGATTGATTTAGGAAAAATTTCATGAAAATAAAAATAAAATCTTTAAGCGTACAAAATTGCTTGCTTGATGGGATGCGAAAATTTGATTACACTTTGTCAAATTTTTAGATATTTTTGCACCAATTTAAAGAACTAATAATAGAGATTTTTTTAATTATTTTTTTTACTTTTTTAGTATTAGCAGTGGGGAAGGGCTTCCCAAGATCGAGCCCAGTACATAAGAAGGATAACACTTAAGTGCTCAGCTTGCACAAATGCACTATTGTCCATAGCTTAATTGAGATATTGGATTAGGTAAAAAAAATTCAAAAAATTTAGGCATCAAAGTAGTTAATTTTTATCCTCTAAGTACACAATTTTTCTTATTGGACTATTTTGAGATGGGAGTGTTCTTATCCGTGCATAGCACGGGTTCATTGCTAAGTGGGAGGAATGCTGAAATTAAATTTTT
>WJXA01000360.1:0-41506 GCA_014282245.1 Rhododendron simsii
GGCCCAAAGAGAATGACGGGGAATCCGTCTCATTTATTACCATTATTAAATTGGTTGCAGACGCGTAAAGCCTGGAAGGTGAAGGGTTTGGGAGCGTTAAGCATCATACGTCAAGAGTATATGATCTTTTACAACTTACGAGGAGACGGCTAAGAAGCTACTGGAATTAAATGAGTTAGTTGGAACGATTGGAGTTACACTAGATTAGTTTTCGAAGTATCAACACACTTCGAAGCGAAAGAAATAAATAGACATGGAGTAAAAGAGTACAGTATGGGAAGGAGGGTTTCTGTTTGTATCTTCCTTCATACTAGCATGTTCTCATTAATAACATTAAATAGAAAGGAACGGCTAAGAAAACCAGTTTATTGGTCAAAGCCATTAGAATAAAGATTGATACATTGGTAAATAATTTCTTTGCTCATAACAGTTACACAGAAGGTTACATTGGAGAACCTATCTAGGGCCTAATAGTACTATGGAGGAGGATCTCTAGGGATCAACCAACTGAGATACAAAGACTTGAACCTAGCTTCATGGGGACTTGATTCTATCTCCTTACAAAGCTCCATTGGTAGGGAGATAGAGCTCAAAGCCCATTCTTGTCTTCGAAGCAACAGCCCGGTACAGACACATCATGAGTGTTGATGTGTCTATACCTAAGGGCTTTAGGGTTCAAGGGAAATATCATGAGGGTTGATGTGGCTATGTTTCGAAGTTTCTCTTCACAAATACAAGATGAGGCTTCATGATGGTTATCTTTCTTGTAGCCTTACTGGAAAGTTTGATTTGGATGATACTACAGGAAGGAGAAGTGAAGAAGATGATCTGTGAGTTTTTTCTTTCCTTAGAGACCTCTATTTATACTAGTAGATAGTCATTTATGACTCTTTAAGATACGGTAGGTGAGGAGTTGGCACAGTAAGCTTTTAAGCAAAGGAAAATAGGAACTAGTGTCGATCTTAATTACAGTTGTACTTATCCCAAAATTGAACGAAAAAAAGTACAAGCTGTGTGAAGTTACAAAAAAGGGCTTATTACATCATGAATAGTGGTTAGTAGCCCTCGAAGAGAATTAGAGTTGGCATCCAAAAGTGAAGTATGGACAGCTTTTCTTCTCTGTTCCTCTCGAAGAGAAGGAATAAGCTGTGGAAGCGTTGATTCATCCCGTAATGCCTCGTCTTCAAGCTCTAGAAAGCCATTCGAAACTTCAGCTATCTCTTCCCTGACCTTCTTCATTTCTTCTTGTAACCACTTCATCTTCTTGTCAAGTTCTGAAAGTTTGTCCCTTCGGGCTTGATAAAGAGACAGACGAGAAGCAGTCTCAAGTGCTTTGGCCTCCAACTTGTTGGTTTTCTCAATAGTTGTGCCAATGCTCTCAGACAAGAAGTGATTATGAGCAATCAATTCACTAAATTGTTTAAGGTACTGTTGAAGAGTGAAATTGATTGAAGAAGGGAGTCCTTGGGAAAGGGACAAGGCCTGATAGCATACCTCGAAGTGATAAGTTAAACTATGATCAATCAAAGCAGGAAGTCCTAAATGATTTAAAGATTTCAGAAAACTTTTTAGTATTAGAACTTCTTCCTTTGAAAGAACATGTTTAATTCTAAAGGAAGGTAAGTCAGAAGGCATGGAGGGGCCCAAAAGTTGTTGAAGGCTTTCGAGAGAATTCGAAGAGGTAGGAAGGATGGGATCAGCAATCTGGTTACAAAATTTTTCCAATTGACTTTTAAAGAGGGATATGTCGAAAACCACTAAGGACAAGTCAATTGCAGAGGAAGATGTGGGATGATCTTCAGAGAAAAGGGCCATGCCTGTTCCCTGCATAAGAATTATAAGTTAAGTTTAAGTAGAATGTAAAACAAGAAAGGAAAGGTATGATTAAGTATCAAGAGTACCTGATCTGAGGAGGAAGCCAAACTGGAGCCTTGATCCTCAGCATTTCTAAGAATATGGCTCTTCGAAGCCAAAGTAGGGTCCATCCTTAAAGGTCTCTCCCCTGAAACCGATAAGGGAGTAAAGGGGAAGTCCCCCTGAAGGATGGGAAGTGGCCCCAGAGTCTTCGAAGGAGCCAAACTGGCCAGCACTTGTGTAAAGGTTGGCTCAGTAAGGAATGACAGCAAAGTGTGCATGTCAAATTCCTTTGCAGCTAAGTCTTTCTGTATAGAAAGAGCTTGAACAGGAGATGCCTGTAAAAAACAAAAGAAAGAGTAAATCCTTTCATAATTCGAAAGGCGAGTATTCAGAGGATACCTTGTGAGGGGCATCTGCTGGCATTTGAATTAAGGGCTCTATCACTTCTTGTTGAGGGCAGGGAACAAGAGCTAGGTCCAACGCCTCAACAGGGGATGCAACTTGAGCCTACAAAGAAGTTAACAGCAAGTCACGAGCACGGGAGACACATGAGAATGTATGCAGTTTAAACTGACTTACCTCTTTTGGGGAGGAAGGCTTCTTTGGAGAAACGGGCCTCTTGGGAGGAGTTGTTTTTTTCACATAGGGGAGGGTCTCCTTCACCTGTCTTGTTTCACCTGGTTCGAACTCAAGAATTAGAATTACAGTAAAATCCTCTTATTCTTAAGGGAATACTGAATCATAAATGAGGAAGGAATTTACCCCTTGAGACCAGTATCTCTGTGTCACTCTCTGTTTCTTCATCGCTGGAAGAAACCTGAGGGCCACGCTTCCTGGTGGTCCTTGTCCTCTTCGAAGCTGAAAGGAAAGGTATAAGAAGGTGACTCGGATAAATGATATGGGGGTTTAAAAGATTAATTGGAGGGAAGGAAACCAACCTGGAGGTGCAGCTGAGGGCTCAAGATAGTGCTTGGTGGGAATTACTTCTGTAGGCTGAGAAGTAATCTTTCTCTTCTTCGAAGCACTTTCTGGAAAAGAGGTGGCACCTGTAGGATGGAATGCAGTTAGGTTTGGTTTCAGCAACAGAGAAGAGATGTTCAGAGACAATTACCTCTTTTTTGTGTTACCCTCGTAGATTGCCTTCTTGGTGGAGAGGGGGGAACAACCATTGCGATTGGGGAGGCTTCGACTGGAGTCAATCTTTGTTCAACTTCGCCTCCAGCAATATCTTCGATCCCTCCAGCCAAACCAAATTCGTTGTCGGAGGAGAAAGATGACGAGTTATTTTTTCCTCCATGCCCAAACTCAGACTTCTCGAACCCAATGTGGGCTAGAAACTGTTTGTAGGGTTTAATCCCTGAGAGGAAGGAGCAGTTGGAGTGCCACCAGTTGTCAAATGCAGGGGTGGTGCGCACCTCAGGTTCCCTGAACTCCTGAGTGACTGTCCTCCTCAATGCATGTCTGGCTTGGGCAAACCCCGTCAGGAATTGATCAGCCATGATCGGTGATCGTTCAGACATACAGATGTTGGCAAGGCCACAGTAAGGAGTAGGTATGCCTTGAACAAAGTCCAGTTGCCTAGCAAATTGTGCAGGGCAATATACCTCTGCATGTGCTATGGACTTGAGGATATTCGACGAGGAAATGAAGATCTCTCTGCTTGTAAGAATGTTGCCCCATGCTTGGAGAGCTCGAGAGGATCTTCCCTGTCTGTCCGCCAGAATGTCGAACAACCATGTTGGCCCAACAAGAGTAGGGTATGGATTGGGCCACTCCCTATCTGAGGCTAGACCAGCAAAAAAGCAGAGGTAGTACACCAAAGTCTGTGTTGTGCTATCCTCTGGGTGAACGTAGTTGTCACCATGAACATTGGGCGCTTCGACGATGCCAGTAAGGGATGTGGGTGCTTTGAAGGGACCCAACTCAGGAAAGTAGGCATGAAGCCATAGTTGGATAAACCATTGGGGCCCTCCCTGCGAATAGTTCAAACCCTTCTGGTAGAAGTCGAACCCAGCTTTGTAGACGTGGCCCAAGAAGTAGGAGGCGAAGTCGAACTCTTCTCCTCTAGCAAGTGCCAGTGCCAATGGAACGAATTCATTCATCACTCTTTTCCCAGAGTGGCAGAAGATGTGTTTACAGAGGGTGTAGAGAATGTAGGCAAAAAACTCTGTCTCGGTCACTTCTCCTACCAATTTCTTTTCCCTGTGGTAGAACTGGGAAAAAGCCCCGTTGGTGGCAGTCAAACGAGTAAATCCCTCGGGAGGATGGAACTCCTTGGTAGGGTCGAATTGGGGGCCATACGGAATAAGCCCCAGCATTTGGGTAACATCCAGAACTGTGGGTGCCATCATGCCACAGTTAAAGCGAAAGAAGTTGAAGGATGGGTCCCAAAAGGCCAAGGCGGCCTGAATCAGAGAAGGATTTTGTGGGACCCCCCTTCGAAGGAGGGTAATAATTCTTTTTAAACCCACCTTCTCTAAGTCGTCCGACTTCGCAGCCAACATACGAGTGGTCCATATCTTCCAATCCTTGTCCAATGTGGGCCAGCAGGGGAAGGATTTCTTTGGAAAATTTTGCCAATCGAGGCTCAAACAAGCCCGGATTTCGACATCCCCCAATCGAGGATAGTAGAGAGAAAGGCTAGCAGGGATTTCTCCTATGAGTTGAGGGCCCAAAATATAAGTACCTTCTTCGCTAGGGTTTGGAATGAAGACCCTGGAATCAAGATAGGGCTCTTCAGTCGGTCCTGGTGTTTGTCCTGACACGAACCGTCTCAAGGCCAAAGAGGGAGTAACATGTTCTCGGGCTGCTGGATTGCTGGAAGAGGCCATTGATTCAATTTAGGTTTAGCATTGTTGAAGAAGAAAAGGAGAGAGGGTTCTGTTCTTGAGAGTTTTGAGTTTGAGAAAGCTTGAACGCATAAGAGAGTAAGGGGTGGTTTTGAATTAATTCCGCTTTTATACTCCTGCAGGTGGGCCAGGCCTGTAGTGGGCCCGTACCCCGGGGTCCGCTGGGGTTGGTTTTTTCTCTTTAGTAGAGTTATTATTGTTAGAATTTCTATTTTAACAATAAACCCAAGTCCAGCGTGTTGATAAAAAAAAGAAAGGAAATTTCATTGAACAAACCTACTGGATTACAAAATTGAAATCTGCGTATTTACAAAAAAAGAGCAAAACAAGGGAAATCCTAGTTCCTATGAAAAGAAATACAAATTAGGCCTTCGAAGGGCCTGGGTGCTGAGAGGTTGCTTTTTTATTCTCAAAGTAATGAGGAAAGGACCAAGTAATAAGACTATGGAACTTGTTCCATGCAAACTGGAGGAATTTCAGCTCCATTTTCCTCATGTCTTCTTTGGAGTCTGACTCCAATTTCTTCTCCAGCAGGGGCCTAAAACGGAGCACCAAAGCTTTGGCTTTCCTTCGAAGCCGAGCCTCCTTTGTTGGACGCTTCATTTGTTGCCTTTTGAAGCGCCTTCGAAGCTTTTTGTCAGCATGGCCAGGCACCACTTCGAAGGACTCAGCAGTGAAGTTATGGATTTGGTCATGCAGTTTTTCAATCCTTTCCTTAGTAAGAGCATAGTCTTGAAGGGTTTGATCGAAGCAATACGCAGCAGTATTGGCTTCGAGCCATGACTTGATTACTGGTAGAAAGTCCAGGAAACAGTGGATTTGGTAGGAAACCGCAGAGGGGATGGAGCATAGCACCAGTGTTTCGCAAGCCCATTTGAAATTAGTGAGTGGGACCTGCTCTTCCAGGATATGAATATCCAGAAAGGAGAAAGCTGCGAGAAGCTGCAAAGCTTTGCTCTTGTCAGCAGGGTAGATGGAATAACCATATTGCCATTGGAAATGAGGGGTGTTAATGGCAAGGTTATTCACCTCATTGAACCTGTCGGGCTCTTCAGGAAGAGGAATCAACTTGTTGGTCTCTTCGAAGTCAGCTGGGAAGTGTGGGGTTTGCACCTTTGTGAGCCAGAGGGTTTTTTGGGCTTGGGCCATGCGTTTGAAGTCGCAATAAGGGGCAGGCCCAAGATAGTTTTCTTCCTGTTTGAGGAAAGGAGAAAACTTGAGAGAGGAATAAATGGATTCGAGCATGCCCATGTGAACGGTGTCGTTGCCGCTCAAAGGCAGGAATTGACTCGCAAAAAGGGTTCGAAAGTGATGGAATCTATTAGGTGTGGGGTCAGGTTGGTCAAACTTGACCAAGATGGTGCCAGTGTTGGTATTAGTAGGGTTTTCTTCCCATGAGCCCCAGTTGGACCCATCGAACGAATTCGAACGGGTTAAAGAGGAATCCCAACCTGTGGAAGATGGGTTGGGGGTATGGAATGTTCGATCAGAGATAATTTTGCTTGCCAACATTCGAGGAGAGTTTGGAAGAGACATTTGAGGAGAAGGGGTTTGGCAATCAAGGTTGTCTAAGATAAGATTGATTTCTGGAAGAGAGTCCATAAACGTAGGATTTCTTAACAAAGGAAAACTCGAATTCGAAGGGGTTTATGAGGGGTAATGTAATTCGTTAAACCCTATCATTAACTGCCATTTATAGGGAAATTATTGTAGCTATCTTTGGGAAGCTCAATAGACGTGCATGGGAATGAAATCCTGTCATGCTTCGTGCATCCGAAGTTGAAGGGATATGGGCAGAGAACGTGTGCCATTAACATTTATTTAGCATAAATAAAATGTTAATGCGGGGGGTGTGTTTACATCCTAAAAAGTGCCACCCAATAGGAAAGTTACACGTGGCACCAAATAGTGTGTTGACCAATCAGAACACATCTTGATTGAGCCCGAGATACAGAGGATTGCGGGGTTAAATGGTGATGTTGTTTTAGTACTATACGGTATCGTTTTGATTGGAACCGACAGCGTTTAGACTATAATTAAGGATGGTTTTAAAAGCAGTTTGATTTAAACCGTTGATTGATCTTTGGAAACATCGAACGGTACCATTACTGTTTGGGTTTATAAATGAATGGTGGACATAATTGCAGGGAATCATTTTGAAAGGCGAACACGTTGCATTGATTCACGTTGCTCGAAAATAGGAACCACGATCCAGGAAGTGGCCATGAACACCATGATCGAAGCATGCAGGGGAGAAAGAATTCTGGAAATATCAGGGTAACCGTTCGAAAGCCCCTCAACCGTTTTATGTGGCCAACGTGGATGTCAATCGAAGACGTGGGGGTCGAAGGCAAATGCAGCGTCTATAAATAGAAGAAGCAAGTGAAGAGAAGGACACACAAAAAAATCCATATCATCTGACAATTCATACAAAATGATTGCTCAGAGATCTATCTTAGATTAGTTTTTAGTTTAGAGTAGGGTCTTTTTTGTAAGTTGAAGGCTTATTTGCATGTAAGATTACTTTCGATTAAATTCAAGTTTTCTTATTTCCTTTAAGTTTTTTCTTACCAAAGAATAGTTGTTTGCAAGTTCGCTTTTGATTAAATTCAGTGTGCTTGCATTTCTTTATTATTCTTGATAGAATCTTAAGAGTGTTTGTATACAAACTTACCTTTGATTAGATTCAGGTTTGTTTGTGTTCAATCATCTTTTCTGATTTCGAAGCGCGTCAATCTTTTATTTGGTTGATACCTTAAGGAAAAATCCTCTAAGTTGAGGTAATCGGACGGATAACACAATTGCCTGATTGAAATTAGTTGTTTCAAATCATTTTGAAAAGAGTAACTTCTTCTTTGAAGTTATTTCTTTTCTGGCACGCCCGCACACAATTATTTGTCGATTGATTTGAGTTAATTCAGTCCAACCTCACCTAGTTGAATGCGCTAAATGGCTTTGCCCATTTTGGTTAGTACTTCAATGTTGTCCCCCATTCTTTTCCCCTACAAGCCCCGTTCCAGAAACTCAAATAAGTACTTAAAAAATAAATATCTATTTTCAAACTTAAAAATAATGGGCTTATGAAAATAATTTTTTAATTTTTTTTTGCAGGGTTTGATAGATCTCAATTAGAATATTAAACAAGATTCATATTGCATATTTTTTTATTTCAATAAATCTATTATTTTTAAGCTTAAAAATGATAAATAAGTATTTATTTTTCAAAGGGCCTTCTAGAACGGGGCCTGAGTTTGTACTTACATCCCCCTCTTTGTAATCTGATCAACTGGGATCCCTGAGTTTGTTTTGCTTTTGTTATAAAATAATAATACGCCCCTTTCAAATGGATCAAAATTCAGGGGGGCAGGTGATCCCTTGTCTATATTGGCTCCATCCATGTTATTATATTGTAGGCGTAGGTTCGCGTTTACTACCGGGCAACCCATGGGTGGGTGAAGCATACAATTTTGTCTTCCCAACAACAGGAAACCAAATATACAAATGAAATAAAAAATTTGTACATCACCAAACCATACCACGAGCTTTTGCAACCGGACAAAGTGCTAACATATGAAACCCCACTTTCACTTTGAATTGCTATGTCATGTAAATAACTTATTTTGAATACGTAACTAAACAAGAGATTGCATAAACCAGGTGATAAAGCAGCAACTAAGGTACCCTAGACGAAAGGATTATTGGCCAAATACTTCAAACACACAAACAAACACCCTCCCGATTGATCCGGAGGTTTCCCGCTACTAGACGGTAGAATTAGTCTCCAGAGATTGGTCAAAATACACTACCCAAACACCTACCGTTACTATCGCTGCATGCACTTGGCTTAAGTTGGTACCCTCAGTTCATGAAAGCAGCCAATCTCTTGAGCATAGCCACAGCATTGTCACAAGTTGGATTAATCAAATGGAACACATGGTTCTCCCCTTCAGCCTCCATAACCTCCACCACCCCACGCCACCCACTCTTCACCAATTCCTCCTTGTAATACCATCCCCTATCCCTCAGCATATCTTTCTCCGCAACACAAACCAACACCTTGCCACAGCCCATCTTCGAAATATTCGGATCCTTTCCCGGGTTGAACAACGGGTCATCCAGCCCGCTTGATGTCGGGCAAGCAAAGAGCCATAGTTTGTCACCCATCGCTTTGCCAGCGGCGTTATCGCGTTCGCCACCAATCGGTTCCTCCCCCCCGAAATACGGATGGATTAAAGCAATCCCAACAAGCTTGAAACCATCCGGATTTTCCGACTCGACCCGGATGCCCATGTGATGAGATATATTAGCCCCCGCGCTGTCCCCTGCAAAAAACACACGATCGAAATCAACGCATTCGTTTAGCCATACCTCGGGACCACCTCCTTTGGAGTGAGAAGCGGCCCACTTGATCGCGGCCCACGAATCGTCGTAGGCAGCGGGAAGAGGGTGCTCGGGGGCCCTCCTGTAGTCGACGGAGACAACAACGACATTAGCTTCCGCGGCGAGTGAATTGAGATGGTGGTGGTACGTGGGAGAGACGGCGGTTTCGATGCAGAAACCGCCTCCGTGGAAGTACACGAGAAGGGGAAGCTTTTTGTTATCATTTGCGTTTGCGGTTGTTTTGGGGATGTAGATTCGAGCAGAGACCCCTGTTTCTTTATCGATCAAGGCGTCTTTCGATCGGACGCCGGTGGTTGGATCGGTGGAAGCGGGGACGATTTCGGTGCCGATAAATCTCTCCACGGTGCCGTCTTTGTAGACCCGCATGAAGTTGGGGAGTTCGAAGAGTAATTCGGGTGTGGGTGAAGCCATTGTTGTGGGGGAGAAAACTGAAGAGAGAAATGTGGAAGTGGGAGCTGGTTTTGTCTGGATTTCTCAATGGCGTGGATGAGTTTAGGGCCTTTAGGCCATCTGGAAAGATGAGGCTGGTCTAGATAGTGGACCCCATGAATCCACCGCGTGTGGGCCCCGCTGAGTGGAAACCGCTCTAGTCTTACTTCGATTGATCAGAAACATTCACTTCGTAGTGCTTTCTTTTGTAGGAGGAGTATGCAAAAAAATCGGCTTAATCACATATTATTATGGCTTAATCCGAATACATATGGTATGAAAATAATGCATTTCAGTGAGTTTGATCTAATATTTTGGATCCAATCTTTCCAAGATATAGGTGTTTCTATCAGGCATGACATCTAATCGAATAGTTTTTTGGCGTACTTTCTCTGCATGACAAACTCTATAAATGAATGCTTTTTATCAATTTGAGTGACACCAAAGTGGCCCCACTTGACGCAGGGCTGCCCCATCCTTGTTACTTGCACCGGACTGCAATGGGTAGGGCTATATTCGGAATTTCCCCGTGCCCCGTGCGTTGACGACTTCACGGTATAATTTTCAACCATGAAACCGAGGCTGCGTTCAACCATCTCTAGGAGAGTGAGGCTTCCCAAATTAGTTGATATAATCCCAAAAGCTTGTGCCTTTTTGTGTTTTCATTGAATATTTTAAAAAATATTTGGATAAAAATAAAAAAATTACTTTTTTAATTACTCTTGTCGTGACTAATCAATAATTCACAAAAGTTTAAGACAGAAATAACAAATGGGAATTTTTTACAATAAAAATAAAACGCCTAAAAAACTAAAGACAGAATTTTGCATTTGAATTTATATCTGGGTATCTCTGTTTTCATAATGAACCCCATGATAGGCCTATTTTCAATGGCTGATATCACCATGGGCTACCCCTCCCACACAAAGAAATTCTTATTCATTCGCACTGCATCTATGGTGATGAATGTGCAAGTAAGTTTCCTTTTGTCAATTACAACGTGACGATGTTGGCAACGGATCCAGTGGTGATCCTTCAGCCTATGGCGGGAATGAACTTCAGTTAGGTGTAGATCTGATCACTCCATCCTCCATCCCGAGTGTGTCTTATGGGTCCAATTTTGGTTCTGATTTCTTGGGGCTTTTCTTTGTTTTGTTTTGTTGTCTTTTCTTCGGTAATTGTAGTTATAATCTTTTCATTTTAATATGAATGAGATGATCTTGTTTGTCAAAAGAAATTACCATTTAACGCTATCATACTTATGAACCGTGGATCACCTAATAAAAATCCAATGATACAAATTTACAAAAATTTAGCAAGCCTATAGAGTCACCTAACTTCAACTCGCCAAGAAACGTATGGGACCACCAATGATACAAATTTACAAGAATTTAACAAGCCTATAGAGTCACCTAACTTCAACTTGCCAAGAAATGTATGGGACCACCGATGTGGTGGTAGCCAAGTTGGTGAGGCTCATTACCTCCCCTAACGTAGGCGGGAGTTCGAGTCCCGGCAGGTACTCAATCCTCATTTGCGGATTAAAAAGGGGGAGTTTTCAACAGTTGTGTATTAAAGTGGTGCTGTGGTGACGGTCCGACCTTCTGGACGATAGCTATGGCTCGTCCTTTCGGACGATAGCTATGGCTCGAATCGGACATTCAATTAGCGGAAAAGAAGCCTCTATGGTCACACTCAGAAGGAGTTGTTACGCTGGTCGTCCCCTCTCATCCTTTTTTATTATATATATAAAGAAATGTATGGGAGGACTTTCGGAGCCACCTGGTATGATTAGTACACATTACATATGGTTATTAGGTTGAATTTTTCCATGATTGATGGTCAAAATGTACCTTTTCCCAACTAATTTGATGAGCTAAGCGAAAAATTGAGCCCGTTTATTTTGGGATTTTAGATTTAGATTTATAGGTAATAAGTGTAGAGAGAGATAGAGTAGTAATTGAAAATAGGGGTAATGATTGGAGAGAGATAGAGAGAAAAATAAGAGTAATTATTGGAAAGAAATAGGTTAATGATTAAAATCTAAAATCCAAAACCCATAAATTAACGGGGTCGATTTATCCAAATTACTACTCTCTCCGTCCTACTTTGTTGTGTCCTTCCTTTTGGGGATATTCCAAAACGATGTTGTAATGTCCTGATTTTTGGGTACGTTAAATAGACAATTTTATTGAAATTTCAAAATAGAATCTAACTCATTATTACATCATAACTCACATGAGAGTACTTTCATTACATAAAGGAAGGGGATACTAAGGTTCACTAGAGCTTCGCCTGCTCCTCCATCCTAGCCAGCTCTTCGGCTCCGAAAGCTTCCAATGTGTACAGTTCTCCGTGGTCATCTACAAAATCTGACACATTATACCAGCTTTGCCACCAGTATAATATGTCAGGGTCATCAAAGTAACACCATGAGCTATGAGAGCTCAGCAGAATAATTCATACCAACTAACCCATAACTTACAAACAAAAGATCATAACTATTTCCACATAGTATATGCATATCTATTAATACAGTTAATAATGACACATTCACATTCCTTAGTCTAACGTTAGTGTTTGTGATATCTGAGTTTCTCTTACGCGACTCATCGTAGACCATATCTCATTTTCATTTACCAAATCAATATTTATAAAAGCACTTTTAAAACATGTTACCAATGAAGCTACCACGTCCGGCTCCATTGGCAACACATACACAATGGGCTACCAAGTCCGGCCACATTGCAGTTTCTAAATCCATACACACAATGAGCTACTACGTCTGGCCACATTGCGATTTTTCGCAATCCACACGATGGGCTACTAAGTCTGTCCACATCGCGATTTTTTATACACACAATGGGCTACCACGTCCGGCCACATTGCGATTTTTCTTGGCTTCTCTCCACGGATAACCAAGACACACCTCCAATGAGACTACCACGTCCGGTCCCATTGACAACACACACCACACAATGAGTTACCACATCCAGCTACATTGCGGTTTCAAAACACGTCTTATTATTAACCACATCCAAGGTGTCATGTTTCTAACTTTCTCAATTTTTGTGTCTCTTTTGCATGCATAAACTCCGCGGCAAGATTTTTCATGTAAGTACACATAAACCATTCATTGTAATCTTGAAACTAAACTAACAAGATCATCGAACTCTATATTATCTATTATGCTCAAATCTCAACTTAAGTATAACACCACATATATAGACGCCTTTGAAGTGGAGACCACTTATGCTTTATCACACAACTACAAGGAATGCAAATAATTACATATGCAATTCTCAAAACCATCCTTAAAATCAAAATACGATTACTTTTAATTAAGTTTATATTTCAAAAATCCGTTCTTCCTTTTAGGAAAGTTCAAAACAACACATGTTTTTCTGAAAAATAAAGTCGAAATATTCAACATACTCTCCTTCCTTTTAAAATCTTTAGTAAGCATTTTTCAGGTTTTAATTAAGTTCAAGGCTATTATTTATAGGCTTGCATGCAAGACAAGTCTAGGTTTACTACTTTTGAGAAAAATGATTACCACCCAAAGTCTAAAAAGTTTAAAAACAAATATTTAACGAAAATTTTATTTAACAAAAATCAGGATCGTTACAAACTATTCCCTTTAAATAATTTCGTCCTCGAAATTAGGTGTACACTCTGATTCGAATTGGTGGGGATAATTTGCTCCGATGGTTTCCTCTCTCCCACGTGGTTTCTTCAGATTCACGGTGCTTCCACAGAACTCGTACTAGTTTGGTCGACTTATTTCGAATTATCTTCTCACTTGGTCCTAAATTTCTATTGGTTCTTCTCGTATGTTGCGTCTTTGCTAATGGTGATGTCTTCCCAGTATCTGTATTATCCTCTCCATTTGTTCGTCTGACTGTGAGTAAAAGGCTGTACTAAGCCTTACGTCTATTCTCAATGCTTTCTGTAATCCTTTTCAGAAGTGTGACACGAAACGTGGGTCTCTGTCAGACACTATCGAGATAGGTACTCTATGTATTCCATTCATCGCTGCTACCTGAGGTTTCTTCAGCCGTTGAACAATTTGTCTCATTGTAGGCCTTTGATAGAGTTTCTACTGTAAACGCTAACGCAAAATTTCTACTAAATCATCCCTCAACTTGTAGGCTTAATTTGTTTTGATGTAAAATGGTTTTGGATGAAATATTTTATCCATTTTCCGCTGTTTAGGTAGAAAAAGGAGAAGGAAAATATTTTCAAGGTAAAATATTTTGCACTAAAGAGGTGAAAATGTTTTCATCTATTTTTTGTCGTAATCGTTTTTATTTCCCACGGCACCCCCTATGGTTCCACATATCCCCCCCTCTCCCAAAACACGTACCCATTCCCTTCTCTAAAATCATATCCAAAACGAGAGACTATCTTTACTAGTATCTCTTGTTCTAAGGATTAACTATCATGGACTTGCAATTTTTTTCTTCAAATTCCAGTCTACCATTTTTATAGTTTGTGAATCCAGCAGATGTTTTCAGTTTGCAAAATAAATAACTCTAATCAATAGAGTGACTATGTCTCTTTGGCAGCGTGGGCATCTACGTTTTGCCTCGACAAAATTTTTAGGTAGATGTAGACATATAGTCTTCTTGTCTCACATATTATGTACATAGCTACTAGATCTAAATTAGGGAGGCAACGATTTCCGAACACAATGACAATTGAAACACAGTGGTCTACTTGAAATTGAATGTGTGATGAGTTTCGCAAGGCACAATTATTGGGTCCATTTCCTGAGGCCCCGTTTGATAACAGGTTTGAGGCTTGGGATTGGAGTACTAATCCTATGGGAGTATTAACACTCTATTTGGTAACAAAAAAATGTCTAGACTATTAGTCCATTGGGATGTCCAATTCGGCCTTTAGGAGGTATTAGCAATACCCCTTGGGACTTGGTATTCATAGTCTAAGCACAACTCCTTCTTATTACCAATTTCTTCTATCAATTTAATCTCATTATCTAATCTCATCTCAAACAAACATGATATTAATAATCTCATCATCCAATCTCATCTCAAACAAACATGCCCATTACGAATCCTTTCTTCTTATTATCAAAAATTAGCTCAATTTATGTTAAAATCTCATCTTTGATAACAAAACGGCAGAAAAAAAAAAGTAGTTTTGAAAAATATTTTTATGTGCAAACCAAATATCGAAAAACAAAAATTTAAAGTTTATTTTCTAAAAAAATATTTGGGTTATTTCCAAGAACACCCCTTCAACTATCACGTTTTGTCAACATGACCCCCTCACGTTTAAAACTCATCAACCTCACCCCTTCAACTTTCATTTTCCATCAACTCCACCCCCTCCTCTCACTTCCGTTAATCTTGGACTAACTGGAAAATAATGCAAAAGACTAAATCATGAATGGTTGAATAGGTTTTGGACTATGAAGTATGAAGTTCAAACAAAAACCCCCCCCCCCCCCCCCCAAACACCCGCCGCTCTCCTCCACCTTACACCCATCCTTGCCACCAAACAGAGCCAGCAAAATGCTTGCGCGCTTAAACGTGTTCGACCCAAGGTGAGACGACTAGAACCCAGCCGCACCCATCCTGACCCGTCACTGACTCAGCATCTCGTGCCGCTCCATCCGGTCTGCCCCTTCGCACGCCACCACGTGATCCCTACACCTTCAAATCATTGTTCGCCTGAGTCAACCCAAACCCCTCCAATGGTCGAACATCGTCGAATTGCAACGCCTGGAACCTCTAACAAAAACACTCCCGTTATTGATTCTTGTTGACCACTGGTTACCTCATTTTTTATCCAAAATATTGATCAAACCGCTTTAAGATATATTATCTATTTGCATCCATACGAATTTCTCAAACTTTTTTACCTTTCTTTTTTACCTTTTTGAAAAAGAAAAAAAAAACAAAGAAGAAAAGAAAATATACACAATCTTTTAATTGGGACCCCAACAGAAACCAATAGAAGAATCGAGTGCCACCAGATAACCACCTTGGTTTTAACCCGCCGAATGTGATAGTCTTGAAGCTGTCGATCACACTTTGAAGCTGGTCTTGTCTTTCATATCAACAACCGATAGCTTAAAACCGAGCTAACAGCCCACTTTCTCTACCTCCCTCGCCAGATTAGTTCATCACAGTTGGGGAGATGGCTTTATGGGAGAGAATGAGATGGGTTTTGAAAATTATTTCGGGTTTGGGATAGTGGGGGAGATGGAGTAGGAGAGAAAACGGCAGAAAAAAAAAGTTAGTTTTGGAAAATATTTTCATGTGCAAACCAAATATCTCCACAGAATTGGAAAGGGGTAGTTGAAGTTTTGAGTTGAGGTAAGTTTTAATGAGGGGATTGTTGACAAAACGTTTTCTGAAAAAATATTTTACATCGAAACAAACGGTGTCGTAGTTTTCATTCCAAAAATATGCACGCACTTCACTTTTAATCTTACATTATCTTGAGATTCCAATCACATCGTGTTGTTCTGGATTTACTTATATGCTCACTTCAGGAAAGATGCAATTCTCTTCACCAGATCCTTAGCCTTGTCGCAATGGGGCTTTTCCAAGTAGAAAACATGTTCTTCCCCTTCGGTCTCCATGATCTCCACCGCTCCTCCCCACCCACTCTTTCCCAATTCCTCATAGTATAACCAACCTCTGTGTTTCAAAACATCTCCCTCTGCTACAACCACCAAGACCTTGGCACATCCCATGCCTGACCATTTCGGATCCATCACCGGGTTGATCCACGGGTCGTCCAGCCCGGTACTCGTCGGGCATGCCGAAAGCCACACCTTCTCTAGATATTCTCTTACACCCACGTCAGTGGTTTCATCGCCAGTCGGGTCTTTCCCCCAGAAAAACGGATGCATCAAAACCAACCCCGCGAGTTCCCCACCACCCAACCCGTCCGACCCGACCCGGATGGCCATGTTATGAGCTATATTTGCACCAGAACTATCTCCTGCCAAGAACACCCGCCCGAAATCAGCACAATCTCCCAGCCATTCCTCCTCACCGTTTCCGCCGGAGTGAGACACGACCCATTTCACCGCGGCCCAGCAATCATCGTACCCGACCGGGAGCGGGTGCTCCGGAGCTCTCCTGTACTCGACGGAGACTACAATAACGTTAGCTTGGGATGCAAGTGAATTGAGAAACGGCTGGTACGTGGGAGAGAAGGCCGTTTGGACCAAGAATGCACCGCCGTGAAAGTAAACTAGGACGGGGAGTTTTTGATCGGGGTTTGTGGGTTTGGGCTTGTAGAGCCGGGCGGATATGCCGGTGTCGGGTTCAATGACGACGTCTTTAGACCCGACACCGGTTTCTTGATCCGCAGCCGAAGGGGGAACTATTTCGGTGCCGGTCAATCTCTCCACTTTGCCATCCTTGTATACAATACAGAGCGGAGATAAATCATATTCGATTTCAAGATTGTTTGATTCCATGGGGAGGAAATATCATCAAGTATCGAAGCTTGAGCTGTCAGGAAAATGTAGGGAAGTACGTAACTCTCAAGGAGTATTTTAATGATCTCATCTACTCTTTGTGTAGTTTACTTTGCTGACAAAAACGTGGGACCGACTCTCACGTTAGCGGAGGCCTAGTGTGGCAGCTGGCGGGCATGAACTTATTGTTTATAGATAACCTACGGTCCTAGGCGTCCGAAGCTCATGTGCACATCGACATCGGTGGACCGATTCATTGCTCACAGGCAAGGGGCTAATTGAAGTCGGGATGTATTCCATCCGTCCCAAATTTTTTATCCGGTCCGTAAAATAAGTGTTAAAAATAATACAATTTTTATAAAGAAAAATTAAAAGTTTCTTAACAATTTACTAGTTATCAATGAGTATTTTTTATTTGTGAAAAAAGTTTGAATTTTTTTTTGAAAAAATTACATTATTTTTAACACTCTGTTTTGTGGACTGAATAAAGAATTTAGGACGGAGGGAGTATTTCATAGAAATTATCGAACAGGGACATTAAGATGAACGCTATATAATTCGGGAGCAAAATTTTTCACTTTTACTGTTCAAAATTAATCCGGCTCACCAAACTTCGAACCTAAAAGTGGTCATCGAGGTTGGGATGCAAATCCACCCATCTTACACTATAGACCCCGATCGTTTTGGGATTTTAGACTTTGGACTTTCTCTCTGCGCACGGTTTCTAATAAATTCTCTCAATTATTATTTTTATTTTTCTTTTTATCTCTCTCTACTTACTACCCAAAATCCAAATCCTAAAACGAACATGCCCAACCTTTAGGGTTGGCAATGGGGCGGGTAGGGGGTGAATACCACTATCCCCGTCCCCGAACCCAAATCCATCCCCATCCCCTCCCTGATCCCCACCGGGAAATTATTTTTACCCTCCATCCCCACCCAAAACGGCGAACGGGGGTCCCCGCGGGGAATCGGGGATCCAACTGGAACCACAAGCAAAACCGGTGCTCTTAATCCGGTATTCCTCCAGCAAGACACCAAGAACAAACAACACACGCAGAGCTCTTTAAAGCTTCGGTTTCTTAGTCTCTCAACACGACGCTAGTTCATGAGTTTCCGACGTGAACAATATTTATCTGACTAGAACTATCGATTTGAGCTCTTCTTTCTACTAATCTTCTATTTGTGGTAAATGAATTCAATTACTTCTCTATTAATTGACAATGAGATTTAGTTTCTTTCTTTCTTCATCACTTATGTATATATAGTACTCCTATATAACTTTCATTTATGTACATAACTTATTTATTATATATATATAAACGGGACGGGGCGGGGACAGACTCATACCCATTCCTTACCCGTCCCCCATTTTTTTAAAAAAATTATCCCCATCCCCTACGCGATCCCCGAAAAATCCCCGAATCCCCAACCCATTTGGGACGGGAAATGGGTAGGGGCGGGGTAGGGCGGCCGGGATTGCCATCCCTACCAACCTTACGCGAATTAACAAGATATTAAGGCTCCGTTTGTTTCGATATAAAACATTTTACAATGTAAAATGATTTTGCAAAACAGAATCTTTTTTCATGTAAGTTTTCGGTGTTTGGTTAGTCATTAGAAAATATCTTTCACGGCATAAGTTTAAAATTGGTTTAGGCATGAAGGCATCCAAAATTGCAACACAAAGGTACAGTCAACGGCAAAGGTGGAAGTTTAGTAGATGGAAAGAGTGAAACACATGATAGTCACTGAACTTACCATTGTTTGGAAAGTAAATCATTTTCAATCGGATCATGGAAAATATTTTGCCGTGGAAAATGTGTGTACCTCTAAACCAACTTACACCTTTTGTCATAACTCCAGCTTCGAGAGAAATTCGGATCCATTCTAAGGTTAGGTAACGGGTCATTCTCTTGTACTCCTTTTCACTTAATTAATATTAGTTATGTTGTGGGTTTAAAAAAAAAATGGGTCATCTGCCCCACTTGATGTCGGGCAAACAACGATCGAGCCATAGAAACTCACCCACTGCTTTTCCACCAATTGATTCCTTCTTTCTCTCTTCCCTCCAAAATACGGACGAATTAAAGCAATAACAACCTAAGAAATGTATGGGAGGACTTTTGGGGCCTCTTGGTATGGTTAGTGTACTGCATATGATGATGCTACAGGGTTGAATTTTGCTGAACTAAACAAAACAATTAAACAGATTTACCCAGAAAACTTGATTTCACAATTAACTCAAAGTACAATACTTGAATCCACAATCAACTCATATCACAACCCTTAATCGAGCCGTAAACAAAAAAAAAAAAAGAATTCATCATACAATCCTGAACGAATTTCCCCCCACATCTTTCCGCTTACTTCAGTGTATAGTTCTTTTGTGTTCATTGATAGCTACGTTGCTTAAATTGATTTCATGAAGGATGCAACTCTCTTCACTAGATCCTTAGCCTTATCACAATATGGCTTTTCCAAGAAGAAAACATGTTCTTCCCCTTCGGTCTCCATGATCTCCACCTCTCCTCCCCATCCGCTCTTTCGCAATTCCTCATAATATAACCAACCTCTATGTTTCAAAACATCTTTCTCTGCTACAACCACCAAGACCTTGGCACATCCCATGCCTGACCATTTCGGATCCATCACCGGGTTGATCAACGGGTCGTCCGGCCCGGTACTCATCGGGCATGCCGAAAGCCACACCTTCTCTTGAAATGTTCTTGCACCCACGTCAGTAGTTTCATCAGCAATCGGATCTTTCCCCCAGAAATACGGATGCATCAAAACCAACCCCACAACTTTCCCACCATCCAACCCGTCCGACCCGACCCGGATGGCCAAATTATGGGCTATATTTGCACCAGAACTATCTCCACCAAAAAACACCCGCCCAAAATCAGCACAATCTCTCAGCCATTCCTCCTCACCGTTTCCACCGGAGTGAGACACGACCCATTTCACCGCGGCCCACGAGTCGTCGTACCCGATCGGGAGCGGGTGCTCCGGAGCTCTTCTGTAGTCAACGGAGACTATAATAACATTGGCTTGGGCTGCAAGCGAATTGAGGAATGGCTGGTATGTCGGAGAGAAGGCTGTTTGGACGAAGAATCCACCGCCGTGAAAGTAAACCAGGAGAGGGAGTTTTTGATCCTGGTTTGTAGGTTTGGGCTTGTAGAGCCGGGCCGATATGCCGGTGTCGAGTTCAATGACAACGTCTTTGGACCCGACACCAGTTTCTGGATCGGCAGGCGAAGGGGCAACAATTTCGGTGCCGATAAATCTCTCCACTTTACCATTCTTGTATACTACACAAAGATGAGATAAATCATATTCGATTTCCGGATTGTTTGACTCCATGGTTAAGAAATATCGTCTGGTATCAAAAGAAGGTTGGGGTCTGTTTGTTTGTATGAGAGAGACAGAGAGAGAAACAGAGGAATTATAGACTTCAGGGACTTGTAGGCAAATCTCTTTGCGCCCCCCCTGACACACACCCCCCGCGGACCCCAACCCCCACGACCAAAATACCCCCGGCTCAACCCACGGCAATAATTCCTCCCATTTTCTTATTTCTCGTTTATTTACTTAATAACTTTTATATCTTTTTTCATTTTTATTTATTTAATATTATTTTAAGTGTTCCAATTTCAATCCGGTTAAATCGGTGCAAAGATCTTATTTTTTTTATCATTTTATCTTCAATGGTCATAATGAATTTTTGACTTGAAAGCCTTTCAACAAGTATCCTAAGGCTCCTTTTTTAGTTTCAGGTTTCTCTTAGGGTGCTCATTGATAGGTTTTAAAGCCAAAAATTAATTACGACTATTTAGGATGAAATGATAAGAAAAATAAGATCTTCACACCAGTATAAAAGAATTAAAAATCGGAACACTTATTTTTTTACTCTTTATATGTATTTTTAAATTATTTAATATTATATATGTAAGTAAATTTCTTTATGTACAAAATAAAGATCTATACGATGCGCTATATCCAGAAAGGGGTTGGGCAAACGAGCTAATACAGTCTTTAAATTGCTTTGAAGATTCGGCATGACAGGACCATTGAATGGACGCTATGAGTTTAGGAGTTGTCATCGCTTCGGCGTACAACTTTGTTCTGCATACATTTGATGAGCTTTCTTCAGGATTTCCCATTGAGATCCCCTCCAGTTCCAGTCCAAGAGCGCATTGAAATAGCTATTGCCCGTGTTGGGAACAATCACTTTGTACAACTTTTCTTGCAGCCTCATTACCCTGTACCACCTCTCCCAACCCAACATGGTGGTGGAACCATGCATCAAATCAAGCTAAAAGATGGGCTGCTCGTTATGCAACACGAATTAGTTTGTGGGAAGAAATAATGGATACAAGACCAAGAGGGACAGGAGCAGAATTTTGTGGAAACATTTATTAGAAATTGAATTTTCAAGTATTTTCACTCTTCGACGAAATTAGTACAAGTTATATTAGTATAAGTTATGTTTTAATTGTTCATTTATTAAAAATAAAACAAAAAACTACTAAAAGTAAAACAAAAAAAATTAGTAAAAGTTAAACGTTAAAAAACAAAACAAAAACAGTAATTAAAGTCTTTTAAAAGAAAAAAATAACTACTAAAAGTTTAAAAAAACTAAAACAGTAATTAAAGTCTTTTAAAAGTATAAAAAAAAACTAGTAAAAGTAAAAATAAAAAATAAAACAATAATTATTTACTTTTAAAAGTAAAACAAACAAAAAAAACTAGTCAAAAGTAAAGGAAAAAAAAATGAAAAAGGAGGGGAGGAGGGAAACGGGGGAAAGGTAGTGGGGCCGGGAGCGGGGTGTGTGTCGGGGGTGCGAAAAGAGGCTCTCGATTTGTAGGGATGTAAATCTTGGGTATTTTCAATGATGAGATTTGATCTACTTCTGAGTAGTTTAATCTTGATCTGTAACGTTGTGAGTGTCATTTCCAAGGATTAGAGATTCTAATCTACTAGTTGTAGTATTTTATGTTCCACTCTTGGGAAATGAATGATATAAAGAACGTTTCACTCTTGTCAAACAATGATCTTGAAATTTCTATATTACTAAAATAAAATAAAATAAAAAGCGACAGCAACAAAGGGAGTGTTCGGTTGCCAATTTAGTTTTGTTTTTCAATTATTACTCTACTTTTTTTTTTAATCATTACTTTATTTCTTCAATTATTACTTTCTCATCTCACTCTATCTCTCTCCAATCATTAACTCTCTCTTCAATCATTACGTTATTTCTCTCTCCACCTACTATCAAAACTAAACTAAACGAAACTTTCAACCAAATAAAACCTACTGAACTTTCATTAAAAATGTGTTGCTAAAAATTTTTAGTGACAGTTTTTCGCCTCATGACCTAGACGTTCGGCTGTGATGCCCCATGCAGGCATGGGGCATCAATGCCACATAATTGTACCTTATTTTTTTTTGAACAGACACGTAATTGTACTTTTATATTGATGGAATTGGATTAAAAAAAAAAAAAACTTATCTCAACCGCGTATATTCAATTCGGTAACCGGTTCTACTGGTAAACCACAAAAGTTGTCCCTATCCTTAGTCTCATAAATCCATCCAACCAAAAGTCTTCATCTAATTTGTCCCTATCCTTATAATATAAGACCAGTCGCAAGGGAGAAAAAACGCAATTTTGAAATTTTTAGTTTTGTGTCTAGTAAATTTTTGAACTATGGCCAATTTGTTTTTGCTTTTTTACTTTTTGGGATGTATGTATCTAATCTTAACTCTATTTCAAAACTATTCACAGGCTCAATATTTTGCGGAATAAAAGTTTATTATTTAGCTTAACAACGTCAAAAAAGACACGGAATAAAATGAATTAAAGTTGTTAAGAGACACAATCAAACAAGAGTATGTTTTTAGCTCATTGGGTTGTAACTCTTGGCTTTCAAAGGTGAGATATAGGTTAAGTCTACGTACGTAGAGACGTTGAATCCCATTTAGTTGTTAACACTCTAATTTCTCTCTAACAACCCACTGATGCATACAATGTCGACAACATATTGTATTGGACTTGGTTCAAGTGATCTCGGGGATTCAGGATTTGCTATCTGCATATTCATTATTCAGAATATTCTTATGCATTTTGTTGATCTTGTCATTTTTGATGGCGTTCTTATCTCAAAGGTGTCCCATTGTATTGTAACTGTAACGCATAATATTTCTAAGGGCACCTTAAGATGTTGCAATGATTATTAGTTTCACTTTATACAATGAGATAACCTGTTCACGGAACTGTGCAATCACAGTCGTTCATTTCGACATTGGACGGTTCGAATTTTAAAAAACTATTTGCTGGAAGAGTTTAACTCTTCGCGCAAATAGTTATTTTACAATCCGGATCGTCCAATACACTTTGAATGCATGCGATTTGGTTCTGTAAACGCGAATATACAGAAAAATCCGTAAATAAAATTTTCCAAAATACAATATGTTCAGTTGCCTAAAAGAACCCAAAAAAAAAAAGACGCAATGATCAGGAAATATATTTATGATTAATGCAAAAACCGTAACGTTTTGCACAACAAATTGATTGAACAAGATAAAAAGGAAAACAATTGGTCATAATTGATCTACGACTCTCAATTCATGGATAAATATAATCCATTGCTCCAATAACAAACAATGCTTTAGAAGTCTCGAACCTTCATATTGATGAAAAACCCATTACAAAGTGTGCGGAGCACGTATCATCGTGTGCGTGCGTGTGTGTACGGAGAGTCCCTACAACAATGCTTCATAAGCTTTTATAATATTCTCCAATTCAACCACATTATGACGAGTCTTTTTTCCGACTCTCAAAAATTCAAGAAAGAAACCACACGATCAATCAAGTCCGAAGCCTCCTTAGAATCTGGCTCCCTCAAATGAAACACATGAGTTTTCCCTCTACTCACAAAAATCTCCACATCCTTTTCCCCTCTCCCGCGCAATGCTTCTGCGTACTTTTTCCCAGCATCTACCAATGGGTCTCTCTCAGCAAGACAAACCAAGACTCTCTTGCACCCTAATTTGCTCAAATCGGGATCCGCAACCGGGTTGATCCGCGGGTCAGAAGGTCCGGTGTTGGAGGGGCACACGTAGGACCATAGCTTGGTGATGTTGCTCCTCATTTCTTCATTCACGGCCAGCAGAGAAGCGGTTGGTTCTTTTAGCAAGAAATATGGGTGGATCAAAACAATGCCCTTGAGTTCGACACCGTCCAGTTTTTCCGACCCGAACCGCATTGCCATGTTGTGGGCTATGTTAGCACCTGCACTTTCTCCTGTAAAATAGAATGATGAATTTTTTTTGGTCAAATGATAGGATACTTTATTGATAACAAAAAGAGTACAACAAACGGACAGCCATCCCAAAGAAGGTAATATAGCAACCAAAATGGTTTACAAATTCATTATCTGTACAGCAATTTCGTTTTTTTTTTTGGCAAAATGATAAGAACATGGCAATTCATTTTTTAGGCGAAAAGACATTTTCCATTCTCAATCCAATTCATTTTTTCTAGGAAAAATGAAATTTGAAATTTTTTAAGGACATCGTCAGGATGCTTGAAAGGGAGTTGTTTCGATTGTATAAGCCTTACCTAGGAAATAAACGCGGTTAAAATCAACCCTCTCCTTCAGCCACGGTTCGCTGCCGCCTCCACCAGCATGAGAAGCAACCCACTTAACGGCCGCCCACGAATCATCATAACCGATCGGCAGACAATGCTCAGGGGCCAATCTGTAGCTAACGGAAACCGCCACGACTTTACCTTTCGCAACGACGGAATTCACGAACTGGTGAAAGGCAAAATAAGCAGCGGAGCCGGTGGAAAACCCGCCGCCGTGAAAGTAAACGAGGAGCGGGACTCCGCCCTTGGAGGCAGTGGCGTCTTTTGTTGCGTAAAGACGGGCAGAGACATTGGTTTCTGGGGAGATCACAATGTCTTTGCTCTGGACACCCGTATCGGAATCGAGTGATGCGGGGACGTCCAGGCCGCTCCCGTCTAGTTTCTCGATCGTCCCGTTTTTGTAGACTTTGAAGAAGAATTGGAAGAAGACTTCTAACTCTTCGGGGTCGCTCGACGCGATTCCGCCGAAGGAAATGAGCAGGCAGGAAACGAAAAGTGGTCTGAACATGTTTGTTCGTTCGGGATTGGAATGAAGAGGAGAGGTTGGGAGGGGAATGTGATGAATCAAATGCATGCGTTTTGAACCCTTTAAATAGAGATTGGATTTGTGGGGAGGGGTTTGACCAGATGAATTCTATTTGAAAGAAACAGCTGTTCTTGACTAAAAACAGGGAAAAGAATCTGTGGTAGGAGACAATCCTGTCCTGTACATACTAAAAAGAAGAACCATTTTGATCATCGGTGAAGGAAGGGAGAAGATAATGGTTATAGACAAGATAACTTTTGAATGGGTTGACGAGAGTCAAAGTGTTGGTTGTTTTTCAGATATACTAAAAATTAAAGTAGTGCTATTGGATTTGGGTTTTCAGGGGTAATGGCTAATTTTTCTAGTAATAGAGTGATAAGAGATTGATTGACTACGAAAATTGTTGTACGGGAAAGAAAAAGAAGACGAAGAAGAAGAAGAAGAAGAAGAAGAAGAAGAAGAAGAAAGAATTCTCTCTGTTTGGGTATCACAGAGTAGCCAAAATCAAGTTCTGTATGGTCTATATTGAAGCATTTGTAGGGTCCGAATGCAAATGGCAGGGTAAAATAGGTACAAAATCGTTTTTTTTGAAAACCAAATGGTGTCGACAAAATCAAAATCCGTATGGGAAGTATCAAAAGGAAAAAATGAATTGAATTACTGTATAATTTTTTTTGAAAGGCAAATTTGTTTTATTAATCACTGAAATTGTTACAGAGATCAACAGAAATAATGAATGATGACATCATATTCCTAACCTGAGACTCATCTGAGTTACAAAGCTAAAAATGATCTTATATCCATCTGAGATCTAAACCCGAGATTAGCAAGAAGCCAACCAAGGGGTTACACATTAGGACAAGTCCACATCTAATGGGTCAAGCTCAGAACACACATTGAGACAAGTCCATACACCTAAAAGCTAAGCCCAAGTACAAAAACACCTAAGAAAAACAAAGACAGAGAACCTAAGTCGCCAAAACACCGCAGCCTGCCGGAATAATCGAAACCCTATTTTTTCCTAGGTAGAAAAAAACAAATCAAAAAGGAGAATCGGGAGAGATCAACATCAGAGTCGTATCATGGTAGTAATAGTTGTTGGACTGATTGCAACGGAGTTGCCGGACTCATCGCTTGGAGCCTTGGAGGGGTGCGTTTTTTTTACTGAAAAACTATGGACAATTGTTAAAAGGATGAGATCATCTTCAATTATTGTCCCAGACAGTTCACATTTTTCTCACAGTACATCAATTTTTGTTGGATGCACAATTACTGAAAAGGATCCATTTCCGTTGTTAAATCGGAGAAAACAGGTTGTCAGCAACTGCTGTTTGGAGACAATACGAGAACGACGTCGTTTTAATTCGGGCCGTCGGATGTATTCATATGTCGGGTGGCATGTTTTGGTGAGAAGCTGCGGTAAATCTGAGGAGGGAAATCTGTGGATCGAGAAGATCTGAACCCCGAACTGCAAGGGTTCTGGAGGGGAAAACCATTCAGTGCTCTACTGTCTCAGGTCTCAAGGCCTTGCATATCTTTTTTTTTTTGGTCAAGCGGAAAATCAAGGCTTTGCATATCGATCATGTGTTAATTGTGTCAAATATTGAAGAAACAACAAATAAAAACTAGTACAAACAGTAGGGGCCGGGTGGATTTTTTCCCATGGTGTCACCCGATCCCATGATTCCTATACTAGCGTCACCTCTTGTCACATTGTTCGTCATGCTCTTCCTCCACATTTATATAAGGTTCGTACACTTTATCTTAAACTCCACATAATTTTGTGGTGATGAGAGGGCATGAGATAACACATGACGGCTACGGGCCGTTGAATTAAGCTAGCCTATTTCATTTTTCTGAGAGTAGAAAGAGTCTCTACAGTTGGTTTGAATAAAAAAAACTATTGATAGAATTTAAGTCGTCGATTTTATAATTCCAAATTTAATTTTTGATATACATATCGATATTGGGTTAAGCTAATTTTTTTGCATATATACACTATTCTACGAATTTACAGGTCCTATAAAATAAACGGTTCAAATTATTGTGAGAAACTGTCGATGGAGCCCACACGTAGCGGCAGTTCAAACCCCATATTTGCACCCTTCCATAAAGAAGTGAATCTCTATTTTTTTATTTTTTTATTGTCGCCATGCAGAATTTCGTGAAGGAAAGCTATTCTTTTTTGATAATTGAAGGAAAGCTACTCGTGAATACATTTTGTTCGCTAACATGTAGAATGACTATCACTCTCTCCATCTTCATTTGTTAGTCCTTCATTCTATTCTAAATTTCTAATCGGATAGAAAATTGATCATATCTTACATATTATACTCCATCTGTTCCCATTCTTTGGTTCCAATTAGCACTTTTTTTGGTCCCAAAATAATTGTCCCACTTCAAAACTAAATGGGTAATATATAATGGATTTTCTCTTTTACCCTTCCATTTTTTAAATTTGTAGTACAAAAAAAGTAAAAAAAGGTAATGATTGAAGGGTAAAATGAGAAAAATAAAATTTTCAAAATGTAATGATTGGGTTCCCTTATATATTTGAAATCCCCAAAAGGGTACTAAAGAACAGGGACGGAAAGACTAGAGAGTAATGAATTTTTTATGCAACATGAATTTTTGGTATATCTCAATTAGTTATCTTAAACAGAGTTTTCAAAATCTGTTAAGCATGTAAATATAATCTTGTTTCATTGGTTCCAATGGCGGTGCAGTTTAAAAGGAATTTATTAGCTTTTTACGAACTTTCAGCTTTCATATAACTGCAATAAAACTGATGTTGGTGCACCAAACAATATACTGTCTTGTACAATAATTTCAATTCAAACTGGCATTGATTCGCTCGAAAACAAACATGTTTCAAGAAACCATAGACAAAACAATTGTAAAACATAATTGATGACAACTCTAGGCTCAACAAACAATCATTCCCTCTCCCTCGATCGACCAATGCTTCATTAGCCACTCCAATTCAACCGCATTAGCTAGCTATAACCATTCCTTACCGAGTCTTCTTCGACTTTCCATTCACGAAAGAAACCACTCGATCGATCAAGTCCAAAGCCTCCGTAGAATTTGGCTCCCTCAAGTGAAACACATGCGATTTTCCTTTACTAACGAATTTCTTCACAACTTTTCCCCCTTCCCTACGCAATGCTTGACCATACTTCTTCCCTGCATCCATCAATGGATCTTGCTCAGCCAGACAAATCAAGACTCTCTTGCCCCCTAACTTCTTCAAATCCGGATCTGCAACCGGGTTGACCCGCGGGTCGGACAGTCCGCTAGTGGATGGGCACACGTAGGGCCACAGCTTGGTGATGTTGTTCCTCATGTCTTCATTGACAGCCAGTAAAGAACGGGTTGGCTCCTTTAGCAAGAAATATGGGTGGATCAATACGATGCCCTTGAGTTCCACACCGTCCAGTTTTTCCGACCCGAACCGCATTGCCATGTTGTGGGCTATGTTGGCACCTGCACTCTCTCCTGTAAAATAGAACAAATTGATTGCCTATACAACAAATTCCTTTTCTTTCTTTCTTTTTTTTTGTTAAAATGGTAGAAACTTTATGAAATGGAGGACTCCGTCGTCTGCTAGTTGACCCATCCGAGCTGTTCATATTCGGTAATGGACAGGTCAGATTTCATCTCAGCCATAAATTTCAAGAAAAAATGTTTGTATAGGCTTACCTAAGAAATAAACGCTGTTAAAATCAACCCTCTCCTTCAACCAGGGTTCCGTGCCACCTCCACCAGCATGAGAAGCAACCCATTTAATGGCCGCCCACGAATCATCATAACCGATCGGCAGGCAATGCTCGGGGGCCAATCTGTAGCTAACGGAAACCGCCACGACTTTGCCTTTCGCAACGACGGAACTCACGAACTGGTGGAAGGCGTAATAAGCAGCGGTGCCGGTGGAAAACCCGCCGCCGTGGAAGTAAACGAGGAGCGGGACTCCACCCTCCGAGGAGGCGTCTTTCATGGCGTAAAGACGGGCGGAGACATTGGTTTCAGGGGAGATCACAATGTCTTTGCTCTGGACACCCGTTTCGGAATCGAGAGATGGAGGGACATCCAGGCCGTGCCCGTCCAGCTTCTCGATCGTGCCGTTTTTGTAGACTTTGAAGAAGAATTGGAAGAAGACTTCTAATTCTTCAGGGTGGCTCGATGCGATTCCGCCGTAGGAAATGAGCAGACAGGATATGAAGAGTGGCCTGAACATCTTTGTTCCTTTGGGATTGGAATGAAGAGGAATGTGATGAATCAAATGCATGCATTTCGAACCCTTTAAATAGAGATTGGATTTGTGGGGGGAGGTTTGAGCAGATGATCAATCCTATTTGAAAAAACAGCTGTTCTTGACCCAAAAAAGAGAAGGAAAAAAAAAACCCGCGGTGGTGGAGAATCCTGTCCTGTACATTCTAAAAAGAAGAACCCCTTTCCATCGGTAAAGCGGGAAGACGATGGTTATAGATAAGAATGAGTTGACGAGAGTCAAAGTATTAGGGTTGATGCTATGGTGTCCCCGGTCATTTTTGAAAGACCGTAATTTTTGGCATAACAGAACCTTTACAAGCATAACAAAAATCATTACAAGTATAATAGAACCATAACATGGCATAACCAAGGTATAACCAAAAACCAATCAAGGCATAACCAAAAATCAACCAAGGCATAACCAACCAAGTTCTGCCTTATTATGGTTTTGGTTATGCTTATAATGATTTTGGTTATGCTTGTAATGAATTTGGTTATGCTTATAATGGCTTTGTTATGCCAAAAGTTACGGTGTCCCAAAATGACCGGGGACACCGAAGTCATTCCCATATCTGTGTTGGGAATGACTTCGGTGTTCCCGGTCATTTTGGGGATACCGTAACTTTTGGCATAACAAAACCATTATGATCATAACCAAAATCCATTACAAGCATAACAGAACCATAACAAGGCATAACCAAAACCATAGCAAGGCATAACTTATTTGTTATGCCTTAGTTGGGTTTGGTTACGCTTTGATTGCTTTTTGGGATATTCCTTAGTTATGCCTTATTCGGGTTCTGTTATGCTTATAATGGATTTAGTTATGCTAATAATGGTAAAGTTATGCCAAAAATTACGGTGTCTCCAAAATAACCGGGGACACCATAGCATCATCTTTGTTTTTTCAGATAGAAATTAGAGTTAATTTATCTTAAGAAAAAAAATTTCAAGATAGGAATTGGAGAGATTATTTAGTGGTCCCGAAAAACTGTACACCACCATGTGGTGTTCGATGGGCTTTGTTTGTCATACATTGGTGCGGAACATGAACACTTCGTTTTGGATTTTACACAAATGTGTATGTACTAGAGAAAATGCCGATTAATGACAGAGCAAATGCAAGAAGAGTTGCCTCGTTCAATGGTTGATAATGAAAAGTCACAAAGATGCATTGCCAAAGAGTTAAAAAGCTCATGGTTCTGTAACTTGAAGGGAAATGAAATGAGTAGCATGCAAGCTTGGCTTAATAATGCTCGACTTGTTTATTAAACTAGCAGAGTTTGAGTTTTCGATTCATTAAGGAAGCTGGATTCGATTAAAGAAATTCGTTTAGTAAATGACTAAGTTTGACTCATTAAAGTTCATTTTCATATATCTTACTCGTTTAAAAAACGACCCGAGGTCGAACTCGACAAAACTCGGCTCGACTTTCGACTCGTTTGCAACCCTAGACATAACCAACATCTGCCAAGTGAGTAGTGCCGATAGTAAATGAAGCACACAAAAACTGATGGGAAAAACAAAATGTACTACATAAAACCATGATCGTTTAATCCGGTAAAATAATTCCACGATATACAACATTATTTCATCAAATTAACAAACAACCGGAGTAATTATTCAGTAATCTTGAAACAACGCCACATTGATTCGTCGGACTACTAGGCGTCGTCTAAAACCGGGGCCCACTTAATCCTGATTAATGAAAGAAACAATCTTTTTAACCACGGCATTGTCATCCCCTGAGGGGATCCTCAGATGGAAGCAGTGTTCCTCTGCTTTGTTCTCCACAAGCTCCACCTTCCCCTTCCACCCACTCTTCTCCAAATTCTCATAGTAGGCCTTACCTGGCCCACACAGGTGATCCTTCTCCGCCACAAACACCAACATCCTGTCACAGCCGATCCTGCCCAGATCCTCTGCGGACGGCTTCATCCTAAAATCATCGATCCCACTAGCGGAAGGACACATGTACAACCACATCTCGGATTGGACGCCGGTGATTGTGTATTTAGTTGTGGGTGGGACAGTTTCTTATGGCCAGTTGAATTTTTTGACGTGGCCATCGTTGTATACTCTGAAGAAGGGGAATTCGTGGGTTACTTCTGGTTTTGTGGGCTCTATTCTGAAATCCCTTAATAGCCTTTTTTTTGTTGGAAGATCAAGAAATATATTAATGACAACGAAGGAGCTTTTGAAGGTAAAAGATGAAGGAAGCAACCTAGTTATATATATTTTTTTTTTTTGGGGGGGGGGGGGGGGGGGGGGGGATGCAGAAAGATAGTGTGATGGAATTGGTGAAGGAGGAGATACATAAATGTAGGTGGCCATAGGCTGAACTAATCACTGCCGGGTGGGCATGGTCACGTTGTGTTTGTGCACGCATTTCAGCTGTTCAAACGTGTTTTGAATTACTCAAATTTGTTTGGATTTGAAGGGGTGTTTTGGTAAATTTGTACTAAAAAATTACTTAAACAAATTTGAGCTGTCTAAAATATGTTTGAACGGTCAAGATATGTGCACAAGCACCACGTAGAGAGGCGCACCCGGCACTGAAAAATTTCTCCATAACTAAAGAAGAATAAAAAAAATGTTGTAGTAATCGGTTAGGTGGAGATGGGTGTTATGGAGTGGTGATATGGGTGGTAAAGCTGTGGGCACATGGATGAGTTTTTCTCATTGTACAGTACATCAATACATGGCATGATGGCAAGTGTATGGTACTGATGAATTGTTTTCTTTCTCCAAAACTGATTGGCCGAACATTGTCACCAATAAGAATTTTGTCACCTAATTATGAACGTCATTTTATTTTTTTAAAATTGGATGTCCGGGTCAGTTTATCGTAATTATACACAACATTACGCTAAATGCTGATTTTCCAAGGGAAATTACGTACTTTTGAGACTTTGTTCTCATAATTAATAACAAGTGTCAAAAGAATTTTAGAAATTTGTCGTCTACTCGAGCTGTGATTGATGAATATTAGTATAAAGTTGGTGGCCGGGCTTGTTATAACCTTTGTTTGGTTCCGATCAATGCATGTTGTTATAACCTTTGTTTGGTTCCGATCAATGCATGGAAAGTGGACTGATAAAAGGCCATAGCCACCGAAGTTCGACCAAAACGAGAAAATGCTTGAGTCCCACCTGAATATGTGATGGAGAGAAACCATAGACATCATGTGTTGGTCTTCTACAGGCATTATATAATCTCTCCAAAAACGATAATCATTGAAACCCATTGTGTGGTTTCATTGCTAGTCCAATACAAAAGTTTAGAAGTTTGTTGTACTCGTCGTGATTACTTTCTTTTAGAAACTTAACTGGAGCTTGGGACACGACTTGAGCAATATTGAAATTGAATCTAATCTAACTCGGAGATTGTGATCAATATGATTCGACAAGGCCGGCCCTCTCTAAGTTCGCCTATGAAAGCCCCGGTGAAAGAATGATGACAGTGTCGAATTACAACATTGCTCGCACGCTCAGAGAATTAGGAAACCGAGTTGCGCGCAGATGCTCTTGCTAATTATGATGGGAATAGATCAAAGAGATGAAGCTCGTCACCCCATGTGATAACTCCTGAACGGGGTCTTAGAATTGCTCGCATGCAGCTGATACGGTTGGAGTCGCCTTTGCTTGGTGAATGACAGCAGCTACTTAAATGAGCCTGTACTAGCAGAACCGCCTCATGACAGAGGGCCTAGGCTTTGGGCCTCAGAAAAATTGCTGAAAATGGGGGCCCAAATTTTTAGCATTTTAATCTAAGCCTTCTCTTGAAAAGTTGTGAGCTTCAGAAGAGATGTATTTTCAGAATTAAAAGTCTTGAAAGATGTTTTGCCGAAGAATGTTTACATTTTGTAATGGTAAAGCTGTTGTAATTTTTTGTATTTCAATGAAGACTCTATCGATCAACCTTTGTACGAAAAATATAGAGAGGATTTCATTCAAGGAGTTTGCTTCAAGCCCGCAAAACTTATGAACTAACTCTGCTTAAAGTGATTGAAAAAAACAATCAAATCGACATAACTGAAGAACACTATGTTCATCTCAAGCGTTTCTACGAACACATGTGTTTTTTTTTTTTAAATCAGCAACAGATATGTTGCTCAAAGGCTACAACTACTTTTCATTCAATTAAGCAACCACCAATCTCAATTAATATTGACCAAGGGTTGGCCAACTTTGGCCGTGCTAGCCAAGCAACATCTATCGAGCTCCTCCTAAATTCTTAACCCAATCAATCATTTTGTAATGTTCGTTGGGTAGTGAGTTCATTATTACCAAAAATCCGGTTGATCAATCACTGATAACCACAAGATCGATTTATGTTGGTTTCGAAAGATTATTTCCAACGCAATACTGTCGATTTATTGAAGTTATTACTGCCACACCTGCATAGAATAAATACGCATAAGTTGGGTTGGACACTTAGTTTATTAGAAAAACACACATCAAAACAATGCAGATATAGTACTATATATCCTATGGAGAGAGAGAGAGAGAGAGAGAGAGAGAGAGAGAGAGAGAGATTACTTAATTTTCTTTGTTTTGGTAATGCGACTTACTTTCTGGGTGAGATTTGGCGCATGGAAAGAAGGAAAATTAAGTGATTCCTGGCCGGGGAAGTGTTTGGATATATAGATTCATTTTGTCTCGGAAAGTGTTACTAATAATCACTAGATCTGAGAATGCAGAATATATTAAGTTATTAACAACTTGCTGATTAATTATTCATGGGGTCAATGCCATCTACTCCATTAATATTGGAAAATGAATTAATGTGCATGTAAGCTTTGGTGATTGATTCTTTCCTGTTGAAATGGGAAAAATGCTGAAAAGGAGAACTGCTTTTCTTCTTCTTCTTCTTCTTCTTCTTCTTCTTCTTCTTCTTTTGAGACAAAGGTTACCGGGAATGTTCTTGAAAGTTCAAACTCTCTCCAGAACGTACGATGTTCCAATGGGCTTAACCTTTTAGCCCAAGAGTTTGAGTCAGTCCCAATGGGACTTTGAGTCATGCGCCCAATTAAATGACCATAAGTCCAGAACCCTTTGATGTCCCAATGGGCTAACCATATTGTTTGGTTCGATTAATCTTGGGAGTATAATCTCATCGTCTACTAGAGGGAGCCTTGTTAAAATTGGGACATAGTTTCATATAGACTGATCCCATACCAGTTGATAGCGCCTTTGAGATTTCGAACTTAAGACCTTAAAGTATATCTAGTGCACTCCCTCTAAATGCCTCCTAAAATTTTTAGGAAGATGGAAGCATATTTTCAAGTCGAATCCTCTTTCATGGAATGATTCAGTATTCTTGGGCACAGCCAAGTGGTACAACCCTCGACACCACATGTTAATGTGGGGTTTATACCACCCAATCCTTTTGCCAATTTCGTGTGCTAAGACTGTATTCCGGCCACTCGGATTTTACAACGCCTCAAAATTAATAATAGCGTCTTCAAATATTAGTACAATTGACCAGTCACAAAACCTCTAAATGCATACAAACGTACAAAGACTGCAAAAAAAAAAAAAGGAGTCAAAATCCAAATAACTAATAAATTCTCCAATTCGTCCGCCACTAATCGATTTTGTATCTGAAACTACAAAATACGCGAAAAGTAGGAGTAGAAGAGAACAATAGCTCAAAAGCAAAGCAATGGAATATTTTACTTAGTCAACGACATAACTGGATTATCCATACGGAATCTCACACCCGACTTTCCTTGGTACATAAATATCTCCCTCTCAACCTAGGCCTTCTTTGCGGATAAAAAAACAAGAGTTCTGCTATGCGCAGAGACAATTCGCAGAGAACCACGCAGAGACAAATGCGTTTGGCCTCATTTCGGGTCCCGAAAAAATCTAGAAAAATATCCATAAATTTTGAAATATTATTTTATGGAGCCCTGTAAACAATCAACTCCAGTGGATGTCGATAAGTATTACTTTTGGATTCGTAGAGGCGAAACTACGAATCAAAAAGTAACACTTATCGATATCCACTGGAGTTATTTTTTACAGGGCTCCATAAAATAATATTTCAAAATTTATGGATATTTTTCTAAATTTTTTCAGGACCCAAAATGGGGTTAAACACATTTGTCTCTGCGTGGATCTCTGCAGATTGTCTCTGCTGAAAGTATTTTTGAAAAAGAAAACCTGGGCCTTCTTTGTTTACATCCAAGGGACCATTGGCCGAGTTCACTCATTTTTGCACACAAAAATTCCATGATATTCAATCACAATGTCATATTCAATGAATCGGGATTTTCAATACTAGTAATATTACGAGCAATGACGGAACCAAGATTTTACCCTAGCAGTGGCAAAATGTATACTAAAAAAATTCTAGTGATGGCGAAACTATATAAGTTAGGCATAATTTTTTTTTTTACATATCATAATTGTATTTTTTAAAATTCTTGTCGTGGCAGTCGCCACCACTAGACCCCCTTGTCCCATCCTTGATTACAAGGAAGAATCTACAAAAGAGTATAAAACCGAGATGATGATTAAAAAAAAAAACCCTCCGAAAATTGAAATGTCGTATTGTACACTTTCCGTACCTCAGTTTATTGTCGAGCCCGTTGGAAACATAAACCCCACTTGGGTGAATACTGATCCTAAAAATACTCCATCTTTATCGGCCCTTATCTCACCTTTGACTTTCTAACTTTAACTCCACTAATTGAACTAGGAAGCTGTCTGTTATCCAAGAAACTTAGATAGTGGCAGAGGAGTTTTGATGTGTGTGTTTGGTTTTGTGAGAAGAACGGGTAATTTTTTATTTTTTTTTTGATCCACAAGAACAGGTAATTCGGTAGCTCATTGTTTGGCGAAGAAGTATGTTGGGGGACGATAATCTTCGCTTGGGAGGCTTATCCCCTCCCCCACTTGGTTAGCTAGTTCCTTAGCAAGGGATGACTGTTTTTATTAGTTTGGATGTAATATTCGTTTCTATCATCAATAAAAGATAAACTTATAATTTTGAAGAAAAAAAAAAGAAATAGGAGACTGTGAAGAAAAGCTTTCCCAAAGTTATCCTTTCCGGTAGCTTTCCTGAGATCCATTGATTGAGCAAGAATCTGAACCACACATATGAGCAGTGGCGATTCCACCATTTGTTAAGGATAGTTACTTGCATATTCTGAATTATCTTTTGAAAAATGATATTGGCATTCCAAAAATTGATGTAGGCACTCTAAAATCAGTGTAACTCTAAATCCACTTTCCTTTATTTTTTAAAGTACCTGCATCAATTTTTAAAATACCAATATCATTTCCCGATCTTTTAGGTTTATCTTAGTTTAGTTCATTTTGAACACTCAACTCGAAAATGGGTAATTGAGGGGCGGGTCCCATTGTGGAGCCTTTCCACGAGCTATTGGTCCAGTTCATAAAAGTACGCACAGGTCAGCGCGTTGAATTTTTACCGGTTTTGACCTCCGCACACATGCAGGGATTACTTTTTGCCGCTGTTAGTGAATGTGTGGTGCAATGCTAGCCGGACACGTGGCTCAAGAATTTTAAACAACAGATTAATTAAAAAGCACGCACCACCACCGTCCCAGGACATTAATTGTCGCCCGCGATGGCACCACCATCGTCCTCCTCATTCCCAGGGTCCTTCGCAATTTCAATGCGGACCATCTGATTCGAGATCGACTGATATATACTCCCTTGGTCCCAAATTTTTTATCCGATCCGTAAAACGAAGTGTTAAAAATAATACAATTTTTGTAAGAAAAAATTAAAAGTTTTTAAACAACTTACTAAATATCAATGAGTATTTTTTAATTTGTGATCAATGAGTATTTTTAATTTGTGAAAAAAAAATTAATTTTTTTTTGAAAAAATTGCATTATTTTTAGCACTCTGTTTTGCGGACCGGACAAAGAATTTGGGACGGAGGGAGTATCACTAGTAAAATTCATTAGGTCTGCATCCCAATGAATTTTACTTAGTGAAATCTAGACTCATTGAGATTTAATGAAATTTAAGCGCCATTTTCAATGCGGACCATCTCATTTGAGACTGACTGATATATATCACTAGTAAAATTCATTAGGTCTGCGTCCCAATGAATTTTACTAAGTGAAATCTAGACCCATTGAGATTTAATGACATTTAAAATCAGAGTGAAATTCACTAGGTCAAATCTAGTGAAATTCACGAGGTTGAAACTCGTGAAATTCACAAGTTCTAAATGGAAAACTAATGAAATTTATTAGGTGAAATCTACACTCGGTAAAATTTAAAATCCAGCAAAAATTTGTGAAATTTGAAAACCAGTGAAATTTGAGAATAGTAAATTTCACTAATTTTTTGAAGTGAAATTTCGCCTGAAAAAGTCACAGGTAATTTACTCGAAATTTGAAATTAGTGAAATTTGAGAAGTATGGAATTTTACTAATTTTTCAAAGTAGTGAAATTTCGCCAGAAAGTAGTGAATTTCACTATTTTTTCGTTTTGAGCACAAATTTTTTTTACCATAAAAAGTGTTTTTGTTTTCGATCTCTCATCGCTATTTTCAATTTTAAATAATATAATAACCGTTTGTACGACACTACCAATAATTTTCCAATCACATAAATTCAAGCCAACAAATTCAAATCCAATACCGTGTGTAGGCGCGGTCAAAGTCAATGAGTTGGAACATGAGAGAGCGACTATTTGACCCTCCAATCGCGGGCGAACACGTGGCAACAATTGGCTACGCTGACCAACCAATGAGACGGTGACGCGTGGAGCGGCGGATCGAAGCGATTGACCGCGGGAGTCGCCCGTGGGGGTTATAGAATCCGCCGCGGAACTCACGTCCGCGGGTCCCCTTCGCGAGGCCATCTGTTGGTTTATATCGAGACCCCGCGCGTCACCCCCCGGGAAGGTCACAATCATCAAGTCTTTATCTCGCGAAATCTCCGCGGACCTCTACCTGAGGCCCAGAGGCAGGGTCCGGGCGGGTCTCCGCGGGGAGATAACGATCGCCGCAGGTCGCGACCTCGCTCAGCGGGAATTTGGGGGTTTCTTGTGGTTTGGCGGCTTGGGATGGGAGGTGACGCCGCGGGAAAACGAGCCCTCCCGCGGAAAAATCGTCCGCGGGAAGGCGAGCTTTCCCAAGGCCAAGAAGTACAGGAGGGACACGTGTCGAGGACTAATAGGAGCGCCGTTCTGGGCCTGACATAGGCCCAGGTGCCCTATAAATACCCCTGACATTCCCAATGATGACAGAAGATCTTTTTTTGGAAAAAGGTGAGTGAGCACTGAATTTGAGGAAGGAGAACATTCTTCCTCAGAGGAAACGTGTGGCCTCACTTGCCGGAGCCCGGAAGAGGTTAAGTACCCCGCGGAAAACGAAGGAGACACGTTGCCTCTGTTCTTCTTGTGCTTCTTGCTCACATTCCTCCACCCCGCGAGATCTCCCTTATTTTCCTTCGACTAATCATCAACCAATTGCACCTCTCCAGCTCACGGATAGTCACACGTAAGCGATCCCATACGAAACCCATCACCCACATTTAGGCGACTCTGCTGGGGAGGTGTTTTTTTTTGGTTTATGGTTAGTACTCGGTCCAAGGAATACGTTGAACCGCCGCGCCGAAGAGTAATGGCGACCCCAGAAAATACCGTCCCAACCCCCGAGGATGTAGGAGAAACCAACAATGCCGGTGCGGCTGCGCAAACGCTACGCGCCCTTCAAGAGGGTCAACGCCAATTTCTCGAAACACAGAAACAACTGCTCGCGGCCTTCACAGGCCTCACGGAGCTCATTTCGGCAGCACTACCACGAGCCACAGTTAGTCAAGGTGATGATTTGCCACAGAACCATGCCGGTGGGAGTACCAGTCAGACAGCACAACACCTGCAGCCTCAAATCCCTTTGTCTTCCTCGCACCCTCTCCGCAGGGTCCTTGTTGGAGGGATCGCTGCGAACTCGGCCGATACCTGAGGTAAAGAGCCTGCCATGGACGGAGCTGGTGCACCCTCGGTGGGCCCCTACATCACGCTGGCAGAAGTCCAAACCTTGTTAACGCAACAGAAAACTGTTGAAACAAGCCAGAAGGAGGCTGCCGTCGCGCAAACCAGCCACACCTTTGCTGCGGGACAGTTTATGACTCTAGCAGGTGTACAGGCACTCCTCAGCAAGGAAAAGGCCAAGACGGTCTTACCTTCTTTACCGAGCCCAGATATTCGTCCACCCTACCCAGTCGCTGTGCTATCTTCACCCTACCCGGAGGGATATACCCCTCCCAAGTTCGTAAAGTTCGACGGCAAAGAAGGTAGTGCCCAGGAGCATGTCGTCCGTTTCATTGAATCTCTTGGAGCCCACGCATCGGACTCCAACCTACGCCTCCGTGAGTTTTCCAAGTCGCTCACATCGCGAGCTTACACATGGTACGTCAACTTGGAGCCTTACTCGATAGCCACTTGGGAGGAAATGGTAAATAGTTTCTACGCCAAATTCTTCCAAGTGCGCGAGAAAGTGACAGTTATCAGCCTAACCAAGGAAGCACAGACAACTGGAGAGGATGTCGTCGATTACATCAGGCGATTTCAAGATCGTGCAGTAGACTGCACTGAATCAGTTAAAGAGGCCCAACTCGTTGAGATTTGCATTGGAGGGATGATGGATGAATTCAAGATGCTCCTAGTTAATTTGAAATTGGGTACTTTCTCCGCTTTGCTGGAATCCGCGTACAATATTCGCCACGTGGTTAAGCCGCTTAAGAGGGATAGCTGGAAGCATAAGCCCGCGGTGGCCGCGGTTGCTGCCGCGGAGGCGCCACGGGGACAGCAAGCCGTTGGGGCAAGGAAACGAAGAGAACGCGAGCCGGGGCCCGCGCCAGACTATCCATGCAGTATGGATGAAGTCCGTGCCCTGGTGAATGCATGGATAGCGGATGGCGAACTGGAGCTCCCTCCCGTGGAGTATGAACCAACAAGAGAAGATCGTGAGAGCCACCGGTACTGCATGTATCACAGACACACCAGACACCCAACCAGCGACTGTTGGTCCCTCAAACGACTGTTCAAGCGCAAGCAAAACGCCAATGAGCTTCGGATAGGGCGTCGCGACATCCGTGTCGAACCCTATCCGGTCCACGGCGACAATGACGGCGCAGTAAACATGGCAGAATGTTACCCGTTCATGTATGAGGAAGCATGGGATTCAGATTATCATTCTTGCTCCGATGAGGAAGCGGACGGGTCCGCTTATATGGTGTATTGCCACGAGATTGTCGACGAAAGCGAAGACGTAGCAGTCCCCACGGTCGCACCAGATCCTAGCAGTTCGGCAAAAACCTTGCAGAATAGCATGAAGTTCCGTACGTTCTTTGACGGGTTCGGCTTTACTTCTGCCGCCAGACTAGAGATAACCAAAGCCATTATCAGCATCGCGGAAATTCACCAAGAGGCATGTATGTCCGTCGAAGGGTCCTTACCACGGACCATTCGTGACGAATCCAATTCGGTTACCTTCTCCGACGCTGACAGGGCGGCACCCCATCCCCACAACCGCCCCCTGTACGTGACCTCCCATGTCAATGGGGTCGAGTTGAAAAGGACGTTTCTCGATGGCGGGGCCTCCATTAATCTCATGCCCATTCCAACGTTCCGCCGCCTGGGGATTCAAGATAACCAAATAGTTGACTCTCCCATCACCATCACGGGTTTTGGGGGTGACAGAAGGCGGTCCCTGGGATATGTTGTGGTCAATTTGGAAGTAGGACCAATCCGCTCTGCCACAAAATTCCACCTAATCGATGCGGACCCCAACTACCACATCATCCTCGGGCGCAGTTGGATGCACAAGTACGCGGTTGTGCCATCCAGCTACCATCAGTGTCTCAAGGGCATTTGGGCAGGCAAGAGGGTTACTATCCACGCTTCGGAAAGCCCGTTTGACACCCACGAAGCCCATCTCTCGGACGCTGTATACTTTTCGGGGTTAGGCGACATGCCGCAGGCCATAACTACACGGCCACGCGGTGCTGTAATCCCACGATGGGAGGACATACGCGATACTCAGCGCGAGGGCC
>WJXA01000361.1:0-42887 GCA_014282245.1 Rhododendron simsii
GCATTGAACAACCCTAAAAATATCAATTCTATTGTACATTTGGTATAGCCTAATGAACGAACCATATTTACGAGTTTGATTTTTTCGACATAATTGCTAATTATTATGTACAATGTTGTTGTGCGGAAGCGTTAACAAACACAGAAACGGACGTGATTATTTGCTATGTAATTGAACAAACCACAGAAAAGAGAGAGAGAAACAGCAATCACAGAGAACACAGAGATATACGTGGTTCGGTAATGAATACCTACTCCACGGGCAGTCAGACGATCTAGGGTTTCACTATACGGAAGTAATCGGATGCCCAAAAGGCTACAGATGAGATCTCTCAGAGTTCCTCTCTTTGCCTCTCACAGAAAAGCTGCTGTGAATGCAATACCATAAGCAAAAAATCCTAAAACTTGCTTATATAGTAATCTGTCTTGGTCCGGGCCAAAAAATCTATTTTGGCCTTGGTTCGGACCACGGAGACCGGGACGTCCAAAACGAGCCAAAAACTAGCCAAAAACTACAAATCTCCACCTTGGCAAGATATTGGACTACGAACTAGAAAACCAGACATGCAGCAACCAGAAAACCAGATAACTAGAATACCCAAATGAATCGTGCTCTGACTGCCATCAGAGCGCCCAACGGCGCATGCACCTGAAGGTGCTCAAATTTGTTGCATATGGATCAAGTCCACACAACGCTGGAACTTGACCCCAGTGACAACCTTAGTCATCATATCAGCCGGATTATCCGCAGTACCAATCTTCTCCAACAGAATATCGCCCTCATCAATGATCTCACTAACAAAGTGAAAGCGGACGTCAATATGTTTGGTCTGAGCATGATGCACCTGATTCTTCGCAAGATGAGTTGCACTCTGACTGTCACAATGAACGACGACGTGATCTTGCCCAACGCCCAAATCAGCCATCAACCCATGCAACCAGATCGCCTCCTTTATGGCTTCAGTCACAGCCATATATTCGGCCTCAGTAGTGGATAGTGCAACCGTTGACTGCAAAGTACATCGCCAACTTACTGGCCCACCAGCCATGGTAAAAACATACCCAGTTGTTGAATGACGCTTATCCAAATCACCCGCATAATCCGAGTCCACAAAACCAGAAACTAGATCACAAACTGATGCGCACCTTTTGAACTTCAAACCCAAATTCACGGTCCCCAGAACATACCGCAAAATCCAGTTAGCCGCTTGCCAATGCACCTTACCAGGATCGTGCATGTAACGACTAACCATACTGATGGCCTGTGCCAAATCAGGCCTCGTGCAGACCATGGCATACATCAAACTTCCAACCAAGCTCGCATAAGGAACGATCGCCATGTATTTTCGCTCCTCATCTGTAGTGGGAGATAGCGAAGCACTAAGCTTAAAATGGGGAGCCAGTGGCACGCTCACCGGTTTTGAGCTACCACCTATACCGAACCGCTCAAGCACCTTCTTCAAAGATTGCTGCTGAGTTAGGTGAACGGTGCCCTTCACCCTATCCCGAGTAATCTCCATCCCCAAAATCTTACGTGCCTCCTCGAGGTCCTTCATCTCGAATTCCCTACTCAGCTGAATCTTTAACCTGTCTATCTCCTCCTGACTTTTACATGCGATCAGCATATCATCGACATATAAAAGCAAATAAATAAAGGACTTATCTGCAAGCTTTCTGAAATATACACAATGATCAAATTGGCTCCGTGTGTATTTCTGACTCAACATGAAGCTATCAAAATGTTTGTACCACTGACGCGGCGACTGTTTTAACCCGTAGAGAGACTTATGTAATCGACAAACCAACTTCTCCTTACCAGCAACACGAAAACCATCAGGTTGAGACATATAAATCTCTTCCTCCAAATCACCATGTAAGAGTGCAGTTTTAACATCTAATTGAGCCAACTCCAAATCAAACTGAGCTACCAAAGCTAGCAAAATGCGAATTGAAGCATGTTTCACAACAGGAGAAAATACCTCATTGTAATCGATTCCCTCCTTTTGTGCGTAGCCCTTGGCTACCAGCCTAGCTTTGAAGCGAATACCACCCTTCTTTGTTGACTCTTCCTTCTTGGTGTAAACCCACTTGCAACCAATCTCCTTCTTGCCTTTCGGAAGCGGTACCAAATTAATCCCAAGTTTGATTCTTGTGAAGAGAAGTCATCTCCTCACCCATTGCTTTCTTCCACTCCCCAATTTCTGGATTACTCATAGCTTCTTTGAAAGTGGACGGGATATTAACATCAATAACCGGCAATGCATAGGCAACCATATCAACATACCTTGCGGGTACACGGATGACCCTTTTGGGTCGAGATGTTGCAATGGAATCTTTCTGTTGTTGCTGCTGCGAAGAACTGTCTACTGGAACTTCACCCTCAACTGTATCACTGTCATCTGATTCAACCCCACTGTCTTCCTCAATTAACTAATTCGGATCTTGAGGAGCCACCGAGGTCTCTAACTCCACCTGTTTCTGAGCAACTTTATTACCCACAACCTGCACAGGTGGCTTGATCATCTCAGATTCATTGAAGGTCACGTCGCGGCTAATGATCGCCTTCTTTGAATCGAGACACCACAATTTGTATCCCTTAACACCTTCCATAAAGCCCAAGAATAATGCCTTCTTGGCTCTAGGATCCAGCTTTGATTCCCTAACATGATAATAAGCAGGGCAACCAAAAATATGTAAGGAATCATAATCTGATGCAGGTTTACCTGACCATACCTCCAATGGCGTTTTACCCTCAAGTGCAACGGATGGTAAACGGTTGACCAAATGACATGCATACGTCACTGCTTCAGCCCAGTACTGTCTACCCAAACCAGAAGTCGATAGCATACACCGCACCTTGTCCAGTAAAGTACGGTTCATCCTCTCTGCCACACCATTTTGCTGTGGTGTGCCTCTCACCGTAAAGTGCCACGCTATACCAAATTTTTCACAAATATCGAAGAGAGGATCAGATCGATACTCTCCCCCATTGTCTGATCTGAGGCGCTTGATCTGTCTACCTGTCTGGGTCTCAATCAACTTTTTCCACTTAAGGAAAATATCACGCACCTCATCTTTATGTTTCATGATATAAATCCAAACACGGCGAGAGAAATCATCAACAAAAGAAACAAAGTAATACTTACCACTAAGAGAAGCAACCCTAGCTGGCCCCCAGACATCCAAATGAATGTAGTCAAGTGTACCCTTCGTTTGGTGAATAACAATGCCGAACTTGACTCTAGTCTGCTTCCCCAGAACACAATGTTCGCAGAAATCCATCTTGCAGGTCTTGGCACCTTTCAACAAGTTTTGCTTCAGCAAGCCTTGCATGGCCTTCTCGCCAGCATGACCCAAATGCATGTGCCATAGTCTGGTAGTGTCCGAATCATCCTCCCCGATGTTGTTACAGACGGCGGCTGACCCACCTATAACTGCACTACCTTGCAGGTAATACAAATTGTTCTGTCGAATGCCCTTCATCACAACCATAGCACCTTTCGAAACCTTTAGAGCTCCACCTTCAATGGTAATCCGGTAACCTGTGGAGTCTAAAGTACCCAGCGATATCAGATTCTTCTTTAGGTCCGGTACATACCGAACATCAGACAAAATACGGACAGACCCATCATGTAGCTTCAACCTGATCTTCCCTACCCCGATTGTATTACAGGCGTGATCATTGCCCATAAAAACTGCTCCACCATCAACCATGTCAATGCTGGAAAACCAATCCTTGTTAGGACACATATGGTAGGTACAGCCGGAATCCATAATCCATTGATCAGACTGACAAACTAGTGACGAACCCAACAGAGCTAAATTAGAATCATCATCTGCATCAGAATGTACTATGTTGGCCTTGGAACTATCATTGCCCCTTTTCTTAGGACAATCTTTCTTCCAATGGCCCTTCTCACGACAATAGGCGCATTCATCTTTAGCAACTCTACCAGAAGTTGAGGTCCCTCTCCCTTTAGACTTGGAGCGACCCCGATTACCGCTATTCTTCCTATTTTCAGACCTGCCCCTGACAGATAAGGCTTCTCCAGAATCTCTATGTGCCTATATATCCCTCTTGCGATACTTATTGTTCACAAGAGCATTGGAGACATCATCAAATTTAATGGTATCCTTCCCATACATTAAAGTGGTAGACAGATGGTCATAATCTTTGGGCAAGGAATTTAATAAAAGCAGGGCTTTATCCTCATCTAGAATCTCAACATCTAGATTCAACAAATCAGCAAGTATTTTATTATAATCATTCAAGTGCTCAGTCATCGATATACCTGAACGATACTGAAATCTGAAGAGTTTCTTCTTCAGATAAAGGCGATTCTCCACGCTCTTGGTCATGTAATTGTCCTCGAACTTTTTCCACGGGACCTTCGCATTCGTTTCCCGCATAACAAAATACTTATGATCTTTGGCAAGACACATCCTGATAAAACCGCATGCCTGACGGTTGATCCGATCCCAATCCCTTGCATCAAGGTCCTCAGGCTTGTCTTCCAAAATAAAATCCAACTCCTGTTGGATCAGAACATCCATAACTTCGCACTGCCACATACCGAAGTTATTTTTGCCATCAAATTTTTCCACGTCAAACTTCGCACTCGACATAATTGGCCTCGAAGCCCCAGGCCGATAACTAGATTCAGTTTTGGTGGAATCTCCATCTTTTGGAGTTTTACCAGATTTACCGGATTCTTCAGACATCGTTCTTCAATAACAAAGCAAAAATCACCAGAAGCAAACCCTAAATTGAAAACCTAGAGCTCTGATACCAGTTTGTTGTGCGGAAGCGTTAACAAACACAGAAACGGACGTGATTATTTGCTATGTAATTGAACAAACCACAGAAAAGAGAGAGAGAGAAACAGCAATCACAGAGAACACAGAGATATACGTGGTTCGGTAATGAATACCTACTCCACGGGCAGTCAGACGATCTAGGGTTTCACTATACGGAAGTAATCGGATGCCCAAAAGGCTACAGATGAGATCTCTCAGAGTTCCTCTCTTTGCCTCTCACAAAAAAGCTGCTGTCACTACAAGAAAATTTGCATTAGGTGACAAATGGAAATTGTCACAAATTGCATGTTTTTCGTCATAAATAGTATGCGTGACGAAAAAAAATTTGTCGACTAAAGGTTGTCGAGGATTCCTACCTGGTGACGAAATTTGTCTTTCGTCACCTAAAATGTCTTTCGATGACGAAAAATTTCGTCGCAGAAAAATCACTTAGTGACGAAATTTTCTTCGTCACCTATTATGCTTTTTGACGACAAAACATTTCGTCACCATTTTAATAATTATTTGTCACCCATTTTCAATTTCGTCACTAATTGTGGCAAGTAATTGATCAAGGTAAGTGCATAGGTGACAAAAAAAGTTTCGTCACCGAAGGAATTAATTAAAAATAATAATGGCGACAAATATTGTCGCCTAAAATTTCAAATTAAAGCCAATCAATTGTCACCAACACTCTTCTTACAAGATAATATTATCCCATTCATTTTAGAATTCAATACTCATCCAAACAAATGAATTATACATTATACCATAATAGCCTACACATCTTCAAAAACCAATATAATCATGAACCAAACTAGACATCCATTAACCACAAGAACTATGTATTTTACACCAAATGTGTCCATTCAACCATAGGATCTAAAACATCAATGTTCCTATGACAAAAACATGAAAGGTAGACATTATATACCATATATGTTCACCATAGTTCGGTAGCATCATTAAAATGAAAAAAGAAGACTCAGAACTTCAACCAAATTAAGAGTCTTCATAGAAGCATGTAAACAAAAAAAAAGACTCGAAACTTCATCCAAGAAATGAGTCTTCATAGAAGCATGTATCCAAAAAAGAAGACTCGGACCTTCATCCAAAAGAGGAGTCTTCATAGATAGAAGAGCATATATATATCATCTTCCCCGCTACCAACCTTATGCATATTCAATCTGCACACATAAAAAGTAGGATAAAGTATTTTGGTTATGATGTTAATAGAACACAAAATATTATGGAAACTTAACAATATATAAATGACACAAGTGAGGACCTAACTCAAAATACAACACCAGTACCACGAGGCCTAATAGAAGCAACCAAAAGTAGGAACCAACTCCACCTTAACCGCAACAGATGCCATAGGACTTCACTACCAATAATTAAGAGCAGACCTCACCCAAAAAACATCAACAAAGATTAGCCAAGCGATCCAGAAAATTAAGAGCAGAAACAGCAGACGTGAGTAGCCAAAAATCACAATCACACCATTAGATGCAACTGCTGAAAGACAGCAAACAAAGCAGCAGCCCCCCAACAACATAAAACCAGCAACAGAAATAAAGAAACGCAAACCAAACATCACACAAAGCAACCACAAGACCCATACCAGAAAAGCTAAAAAACACGCTCCTCTCACCCTACCACAGAAGTCTATCCAGCCAGAATCAAAATCCTCGAGCTAACTCATTCACATCCAACTCCACACCCCACATCCCTTCGAAACCACCCACAACACAATCAATGAAAACAAAATGATTCACCGCATGGGATGATTAATGCACATTCCAAACTTTTAAAGAGAGAAAAATTCTCATACTCTTGTATAGCATGGTCATCTATTTATCTGTGAAGTGTATTTCTAATAGTCATGTTTGATTGATCCAATGCTATAGTGAGATTCTAAGCATAGTTGTGCTATTATTGGCAATATTTGTGGGAGCTTTACCCATGCCCGTTTGGAAAATTAAGGCCCATACTTATAGTCATACTGTACGCAACTGCAGAATGTAGAATAATAAAGGGCTGTTATGTTAAGCTACAAGGTTTTATACGCCTAAGGAGCTGTGTCCCCCATATATGTTGTGTCTCCCGTGTGTCCATGTGTCCCCGCCGTAAAGAGGTGGAAACCCCTCTATTTCGGGACACAAAAGCCGTTTTGGTCCTGTATACAGAGAAGACAAATCAAAAACAATTGGAGAGAGAGAGAGATGACGTGGAAGTTGAACCTGCAACCTGCAAGTGCAGCCGTCAGACCTCTGTTTGGGTGTCAATTACTATTAGACTCAAGACGGCGTTGTGTAACTAGACTATTTTAGTGTAACTTGTTTAGCCATATAAGATGTAGAGATCAATTAATCAAGAAGGAACAAATAGTGAACATCAAATGAGAGCATATAAAAACTTTAATATTCTCTATAAATAGAAAACATATGCTCAAAAAGGGCAGAAAACCAAACCAACAAAAATATATAGCCCACTCCCAGTTTTCTCATTATGAGTATAAATAGGGAAAGCAAGATGTACTAACCAGCAAATCGTTAACCAGTAAATCCTTGGTGTTTAAGAAACGCCATAACACTAGCCAAAGCCCTCCCCTGTTCCTCTTTTGCCTCTAGTAGCTTGTCTATTTTATTGTTTGCTGCTTCAATTCCTTCCACTTGCTTCTAAATTTTTTCAGCTTGCTTTTGAATTTTCTCAGCTTGCTCTTGCACCTTTCCCTTGAGGTGTGTTACATACTCCCCGTTCACAGATACACCACTAGTCCTAATAGAGGAGGAAGGCCTAAAATGTAGCATCATTTACAAGGCTTTCTACAATCACATGGTCAATTTTTCACATGATCAGTTTGGAAAGCAAGAAACAGGCTGATTTTTTAGGGGGTGGGTACCAATTGGGAGGAGCTAGCTACTGCCATTAAACTAAATTTGGATACCAATTGCAATTCCATAATGAGCGTAGAGAAATTCACCAACAATCAAATGGCAATAAACAACAAAAAAAAATGTACAACTCAAAGAAGGCCAAATATCATATCTTTTAAGGGTAGTGCTTTTCTCCGTCGTCCACAAACAAATGTGTAAATTCCCTTTCGCTGTTTCGTGTAGAACTGGTCCTCAACATTTTTCTCATCAGTTGAAACATTTTCTGTTACTTTTAAATCACCCACGTCTGCAACTAGTTGTTCGGAAATATCTTTTTTCGAATGACTGTGCTTGGTTAAAGAGTATCGAGGTGAGAGTGAGCATTTGTAACACTACTACCCTCTCCTACTTTATTGTTGAGGTCATTCTGTTGATCAACTTAAGCATCAAATTCGCATATAGACAGAAAATAAACCAACTGCTATAAAAGAGATCAGCTCATCAGCCTCCTTAAGAGTATCTACTACCCTTAAACATATTCTTTTTCCTGTATAACGTGAAACAGTTCTACTACCCTTCTCTGTCTTCCACAAATGAGAAATTTACCAAGTAAATAATTTACAGGGTTATTTGCTGACAATGGTTGCATAAGGAGTGTCCCTTGTCATCAAAATTTAGTTGCTTAATTCAAAGGTTTCAGATTCAAAGGTTTGGACAACCTAATCAGTGGCTTGAATTTCTACTTTCCATTTACAATTAAAAACTTTGGTCCCACTCCACCAATAACTCTTAGAATCTCATCAATCAAATATCCCAGAGTCTAGCAGAAGTTTTTCAAATATAACATGAATATAAATCAAAGGGGAGAAACAATCAAGTGGTAAATGGGCATACCTCTGGCTATACAACAAGGATCTCCATAGAGATCAATCCCTAACTACCTCCATTACAAACACAAAGCTACAAAAAAATAAAACAAGAGAGACCAATTCACAAGTACACAAACAAACAAGGAAAACAAACACCACACACTATACTTTTTGTGATGAGATAAACCTATGAATGCAAGAGTTCTCTACTTAGTTTACACTCACAAATCTTGCTTTTATGTCCCTTTTACTATTTACACTTCACAAGATGAAAACTGTCACAAGTAGAAAACTTCACATGCCAGTAAAACTAGGTGCCCAATGCTAAATGTTGAGACTTACTGGAACAACTTCATCAAGAATGTTGACGTCCAAAATAGCAGGGACAGCATTGATACCTTGGATTTTGTGGGGACCTTCAACATGAAAGCAACCTTCCCATTATAAAATAGTCAAGATGACAGAATATTGCTCTATTAGCAAATAGTCAAGTTCACATTTTGCAAATACCAGCCAGCTTGTAGTTAAATTAGGATGGTATAACAATATCTGAGTATACGCAAAAAGTAAAGTTAGAAACTGTCACCAACCATCAGTTGGCTCCAAACCAATGCCTTTTTGAAACTTTCAACAACAGCAATTTATGCCATTAAGAGCTATGTGTGCCTGACAAACAAATAAAACCAAAAAATTATTAGCCTCAAAATCGTCCAATTGGAATCATGCCATCAAAGACACATCAGAATGATCTCCATGAGGCCTAGAAGCTATTGAATAGAAAAACAAGCAGACGAAGATGCATAAATACCATACGTAGAGATGGCTAGGCATGCCAATAGGTGAATACTAGTAATCTGCTGATATAAATTGGTACAAATGAAGTTTGTGACAACCAAAACTAAAAATTATTTACCTAGAACTGGCTAGGCATGCCAACACTTGAATACCAGTAGTCTACTAACATAAATTTGCTCACACAAAGTTTGTCAGATGCAGAACTCAAAAAATTTAGTAAACAAGAAACAAAAGAAGGAAATTTTATCCCCAAAACCATATGCTCCTTGCACTAAAATTGCAATGGATGGATGGTACTAACCTGGCTTTGGCGAAACAGAGCTTTTACATTGTTTTCTCCATCAAATATTCCATTGACATCCTATTTGGTAAGTCTATCCACCTCTTGCCCATCCTTTTATCCTCTTCCTTTAGCCATTTCTATCCACACTAACCTGATTACTCGTCAATCAACTAACAACCTGATTACTCAACAATCATAATTCGAATTGTTATCAAACATCATGGTCTTTACTGCCATGCTATTATTGATTACCAACCGAATGTTGTCACTAGTACAGTAAAGAGGGACACTGGATGCAAATAGGACAAATTTGATCGGAAAAATATTGCAATATCCAACCATGTGATAGAAAAAGATATTGCATCGAATGGGTGCAATGCTAGTTTTATTGATGCACATGTAACAATAAATGGATTCAAGTAAAACAAAACACATCAAGGTCACTTTTTCCAGTTTCTACCAACATAAGTAGCAGATATACAAGGCTACTCTAAACAAGACAAAAGCCCCCCTTTTGGTAGTGAGACTGTACAATTTTTCTTTGGCTCCCCAGTGAAACGTATCTTATTTTTTTATGGCTTCCAAAATATAGCTTACATGTCACAACTAGGTGTAACTCCGACTGAGATTCCGGCGAAATATCAATGGTCGATCCTGTGCGTAACAACTATTGCGTTGAAGACCCACAAAAAAACCCTTGAACATGCAGTCTGAAATGGAAACGGAAAGAGTAAAGTAAAAGAAAAAAGAGGGAAAATTGCTGGCCAAACGGATGTGTTTCCCCAATCCAGCATAAAAAAATCCAAACCGCAACCCTAAGTCCTCGATTACACAAAAATCCCCATATCTCTTCACCCCACGAATTTCCATACAACTGAAAAATCTAAAATAGGAGCAATGCTCTATGCATATGAATCTCAAACGGGGCTTGGATTTCTCTTGAAGAAAGAAGAGGTACCACTAACTTAGATTACCTGCAGCCATGGCCAGAAGGAGCACCCCATCAACCGGAAATTCACCTCCTCCACTACCAATATCACCACACCACTGCCTCAGTCCCGAAACTACAACCGCAGAAACCCAACTGTCGAAAGAACCCAAACCCCTAATTTCAAAAAAACAAACCCTAAATAAATCACCACCGCAGAGAGAGAGAGAGGGGGGGAGGGAGAGAGAGACCAGTACCGGAGAGAGGAACCGATTAAGGAGGCGGAGATACTAGAGCTGCAGAGCACATGCGGAGAACTGACAGAAGCCGACGAGATACAAGACCTAGTTAGGGGAAAATATCATTCTGTGTTTTGCGCGAGAGAGAAAAGGGGAAAATTTAGATACGGTGTAACTTAAAACGACGTAGTTTTGTGTTATATTTTGGTCACTTCAGAAGTGTCGATGTTACCAAAGACAAAAAAAATTCCCTCTTTAAAATGGACGACAAAAAAGAATTCGTCACTCAAAGTATTTCCATTTGTGAGGAATTATTTCGTCACGTAATGGTTGCAAGTATATATGGAGGAAACGAATTAGCGACAAAATTTATTTTTTCGTCACCTTATATGTTTTTGTCCACCCTTTTGCTGACAAAATTTATTTTTTCGTCACTGATTGACTGTTTTTGGTGACAAAATAAAATTTCCTCACCTTAAATTTTTTTGCCCTCTTAATTGGTGACGAAAAAATGTTTTCCTCACAAAATAGGTATATTTGGAGACGAAATCTACTTTCGTCACCATCATTTCGTCACGTATTCTCATTTTTCTTGTAGTGTGTGAATGCAATACCATAAGCAAAAAACCCTAAAACTTGCTTATATAGTAATCTGTCTTGGTCCGGGCCAAAAAATTTATTTTGGCCTTTCGGACCACGGAGACCGGGACGTCCAAAAACGAGCCAAAAACTACAAATGTGCTTCCGATTGCCCTAATTTTTTATGAGATTGTTCTAATCCGAAACTCCACATGTAATAATTAGCGATTTCAATTAAATTTTGTGCCTCAGAATGTTGCTCTTGTCATGGGCACAACCGGGCCCTGATTCGGGTGCATGTCTTCCCCAGACATCGATCGCAACAACCACGCCCACTTGGAAAGGAGCTCCAAAAACATCAAGAATAATTCTGTCCAGTGGGTCTTGGTCAAACACAGTCCAATCCTTTTTTTCGATTAAAGATTCGCTTCAACAAAACAAATCTAAGAAGCATAAAATTACGATTAGGAAAAAAAAAAAAGACCTATAGACGAAAAAAAATTAGAAGAAAAAGGTAGTTTTATTGTCTCACTGAATATTTTCAATTTCGATCGCTATTTTATGCACTTTTTATTCCTCTCATCACAACGAAGGCTTAATCCTAACAATGTCGACGAAAAGTTTAAAAAATCAATTGGGAAAATAGCACGTATTGACTGGTCTCGGAATAGGTTGTTGCGTCTATGAAACAGGCACTATCTTGAGCGCCAAACTATATATGATCCAAACAGTTCGCTTTGTAGAGCTCAACTTGTAGAACAACCCCTGTAAACATAAATATGCTTGGACATCTTTAACCCAACTCTATACAAATGAGTTTCCAATCAACTTGAATTTTTACAAAATTATTTTACGTATCAAGCTCCACAAAATGAACAATTTCAATTACGTTTCAGGGTCAGAACGTTGCTCCTCTGATATGGTAACCGCCCACTTGGAAAGGCGCTCCAAGAATATCACCCAACAGTCCAAATCGTCTTGATCAAAAACAGTCCATGGCGTCGACTGCCAAATACTTACAGAATTTTATACACAAATCCGCACGCATTCACATTTATACACACTTTAAATGACCCCAATTGTATCTTCATCACTCGACCCTGTGTGCACCGGATCATACTTAATCTTTTTTTTGGGTGAAATATTTTGGCACTCCAAGATTGACTTAGTAAAAATCTTGCATAGTGTTTGGGTGTCTAAAAGTCATTCTTCATAATTGAAGAAAGTCGACACATACTTTCATGCACGAAATGTAGCTGGAACAGACTGATGTACATGAATCCTACAGCATAATAAGTGTTCCACGACTATTGATCGGATGGTTCCGAACAAAGATGTTCAATTATTGTGCACAGAAATCTATGCCCGCATCATTGTTGTGTCAATAATGCTCTACACATGATGCACACATTTGTTTATGGGTATTGTATAGACACCTATCCAAAAAAGCATAAGTATATTTACTTAAACCAAAATGCCATTGGGTCTTAATTCTACCGACTCAAATCTTAGAATATTCTCTAATATATATGTTGTTGATAGATATCAATTAGTTTTATTGAACAAAATTTGTCAAATCGTACAGAATATTTTAGATTGTGAAATATAGCAATTGGTTGAGGGCCCAAAAAAGACCACTAATTTGGAGCGGAGGTAGTTTATAGTGCTTAAAGTTCTATCTATTCTTGATTTTAATTATCGCCCCAGTCGAAGGCACGACAATTTCATGAACATGGTGGGATGAGATACCCTTTTTTTTAAGGCACAACAAGGCCCATGTGCCCCTACGACAACATGCTCCCCCAATCGTGTAAAACGTTGCTTTGAGATTCCCTTTTTTTTTTTTGGTGAAAACTAGCTTGCCTTGAGGTCTCAGCTGGACACAGACATGAGAGGTGCAACGAAGTTTTACCATAAATATTTCTACATTAACATTTTACAATCAAACATTTTACCTAAAATAAATGGAGCCTGTATGAATGTGACACTCATAGTGAACAAATGTGCTTCCGATCGACTTGATTTCTTACGAGATTATTCTGCGTCTTGAGCACCACAGAGTAAACGATATCGATCAATTACGTTTTGTAGCTCTTGTTCGTGTCATGGGCACAGAGGGCCCTGATTGTAGTTTCTTTCCTGATATTGCAACGACTACACCTGCTGGAAACGGCCCTCCACTGACGTGACGGACCACTCACTTTGAAAGGAGCTCCAAAAATATCAAGAACGGTCCAATTCGTCTTGATCAAGAACAGTCCAATGCGTCTACTAGACTACTACCCAATACTGGTACAATTTACACACACAAATTCACTCGCATTCGCATTCACACACACTGCATAGTGCAATCCTTAGGGGCTATCTCGAGCCAATCTCATTTTTAAAAGAAACCCGTGAGGGAAATGGCTCAGTCGAAACCTTAGAAAAAGAAGAAGAAAAAAGTTCCTTACCTTCTTACAAATTTAGCCCATGTCCCTTACTCTTTATTCTTTAATAAAAACAAATTATGCGGTCAATATTTCCCCCTCCATCTGCTTTCCTCATGTTCATTGTTCATCTCCTTTCTATGGTCTCTAACTCTCTACCACAAAATGTATAGACCACATACAAATATGACGCGGCGGAATTCACAAGAGATTAGTTAGCGTACTAATCCAAACGAGATAGACAACTCGTCGCAACGAGCAATTCTTGCGCACAAGAATGAAAGAGAAAAATCTCTGCAATATTATTAATCAAAAGCTTAAAAGTTAAATAATTGAATAGGTTACAGTCCTTTTTATAAGACTTTAACTCTAGAAATCCTACTGTAAAAGAAATAATAAATCATGCCAAAACAAGCGGCATTAAATAAAAGATATTTCCTAATTATTAAAATAAAATCCTAATTCTTGTAGACCAAGAATCCTAATAAAGGTAGAAATTAAAATCAAACCGAATACGGAAAGTTAATAATTTTAACTTAAACGGAAATATTCCTGGCCAAAATCTTATTCTAAAACAATAAAAATAAAATACAAAAACTCTAAATTTTTGTCCTACATCAGTCTCCTTTTCTTCAAAAGAACTCGACCTCGAGTTCTCGTTGCTCGAAACAACTTCACTCGTCGGCACTTGTCTGCATCAATTTTGTACTTCAAATTAATTTTTTCGAACACAAACTTCCACAATGTGCTCCACTCTGCTTGACCTTCAAAATATTCATGCTCCATCTTCCAATAGGTTGCAAGTTGACAACGACAGCATCAACAAAACATGGAATATTTTAACTTCTTACTTCTCCAAAAATTTGTCAAAGAAAAGTTTTCATGCGATAATCTTTTCTCTTCATGTGTCACCTTGTTGACAAGATTCACTAGATGGACATTGGGAATCCATTCAAACTGTTCAACTCCAAGAAAATAGACAAAAGCAACATTAGCCCTATCAAAGATGCAATTATGCTGTGGATCCATTGTTTGGATATACGCTTCAAATTGATTGTTTTTTTTTTTTTCTCGGCAAAAGGAACTTTTATTAAACACGAAGGGGTACATCGAGGGGGAAGTAAACATTACATAGGACTAAAACCATAGAAAATATCCAACCAAAGTTGGATAGAACACCAAACTACACCTTCACTTTTCGAATCCCATCCAAATAACCTTTGAAATCCTCCACTGTGTAGATCTTGATGTCAAACTTAACCTTCGTCCACATAGCTACTCTTGTTTTAATTAAATCCACCACTTCCGAAGCTTGAGTTGTTGCCCCATTGAATATATACCCATTCCTCGTTAACCAGATGGACCAAAGTGTTGCAAAAAAACATACTTCCCAGACAGCTTTCTCCAAGTTTCGGAACCTGCTCCCAAACCACTAAGGTGCTAACTCTGCTAAAGAAGATGGACAAACCAATTGAATATTCCACCACGCCAGAATTTGTGACCACACTCTCCACACGAAATCGACAATGTAAGAGCAAGTGTTGAGGTGTTTCCACATGCAGATCACATAAGGGGCACATTGCCAATTGAATCTCAGAGATTAAATTTCTATCAAAAAGAACCGACCTCGTGGCAACTCTATCTTGGATAGCTATCCATGAAAAAATTTCCACTTTAGGGGTCAAATTCTTCCATAAGGAACCAAGTAGAGCATTTCGTGACTGAGTCTGGGCTTCCCACTGTCTGTAAACCGATTTTACAGAGAAGATTTTATCGGTTGTCCAAATCCACTGTAACAAATCAGGCTTTGAAGGATCTAGTGTCACACATCCAGTCTACGCATCAAAGCCTCATATTGCTGATTTTCCGAGACCTTAGTGTGCCCCTAAACAGCATATTCCAATCACTGTTGCCCCTTAATCCACAAAAACTGCTCAGAACCTCATTTTGTTGAGTTGATCGCCTATATAGCCTGGGAAATTCATCTTTAAGCGCTGTAGGACCCAGCCACACTTGTTCCCAGAATAGTGTATCTCGACCGGAATTTACCTGCACCTTGAACCCCTCTCGGATAGAGAAACCAAGTGCCGAATCAATATTGCCAAGTGAACAAATGTCCCTCCAAACATTAGATATCGACCCAGAACCAGGCAAATACGGGAGCCAGCTCCTCCGGTCCAAATTGTACTTTCCTTTAATAACCTTAACCCACAAAGAGTTTTTATCGTTGCTAAATCTCCACCACCACTTAGCGAGCAATGCCAGATTTTTGTTGTAACAATCGTTTGATCCCTAGACCCCCATTTTCCTTCTTCATCGTGATCCTCTCCCAATTGACCATGTGCATTTTCTTCTTGTTCGGTGTGTCACCCTAAAAAAATTGCCTCTGTAATTTCTCAAAAGACTTGGCGACTTCCACTGGCATTTTGAAAAGAGACATAAAATAAATCGGCAGAGTGCTAGAGTTGTGATTGATCAGTGTAAGCCTGCCCCCAGTAGATATAGTTCTCGTTCTCCATACACATGACCTCTTTTGAGCTCTTTCTAAAACTGGTTCCCATGTTTTCACCCTCCTCGGATTAGCACCAAGCGGAAGGCCGAGGTATTTAATGGGCAAAGACTCCACTTTGCATCCCATCACCTTAGCAAGTGCTTCAATATCTTGCCGTTGGACTTTTACGCCACAAAGGGAACTTTTTGAGTAGTTGATCTTCAAGCCGGACATCAATTGAAAACACCTAAGGATTCGCTTGATATTCTCCATTTCCGCCAAATCATTATTACAAAAAAGAATTGTATCATCGGCGAACTGAAGATGAGAGATAGTTACTCCGTTACTTGCTTCGTATTACTTCCGTGTAGAAGAATATTACCCCAAGCGTAGGGCTAATAAGTCGGTTGAAGCATAATAAACCGGAGAAGTCCGGGATCGTACCCAAGGGAATTAGTTCATGGCTTGCCTCAGATTGTTAGATGCAAGTAGGGTTTTCGACTTTTAGCCAGTCAACTTGGTTTTACTTTGAACGGTAGAATTAAAATGGCTAAATTAAGAATTAATTAACTAGGAAAATATAGGGTAGGTCTAGGAATCCTAGCATTCATGACTCGGGCTAAATCGCACTTTTCACCAATTTACGCGATTCAAAATACACAATTGTAGGTATCTAAACCGGGAAAAAGAGATTCGATTATTAAGCTAGCTCTAGAATTCATTCGATAACCACCTCGAGCGTCAGAGCTCTAAGCATCATGTGTGGTGAGTAGGCGAAGCTCCCACCCACACATGATCAAAGAGGTTAACACCTCGGCGGTTAACCAAACAAATCCGAACCCCACTTTAATTTTCAAATCTAAAAATTAAAGCTTTATTGGTGAAAAATACAATTTTTGCCCAAGCCATGGGATGCTAATCATCCCATGACCTAACCCTTGAAACTACTCACACATATCTAGAGAGATATGAGCGAGCAAAAATCTACTTAACATAATTGAAATGCAAGACTAGAAGAAAATTAGCTTAAAAGATAGATCGGGAACTAAGAAACAACTTTAATTAAAGCAAGTGTAGCGAAAGACAACTAATAAAGGCTAGAAATTAAGAAAGAAGTGCTAGAAAATGAAGAACAAGGCAAGAACAATTCAAAAAGCTCAAAAGTATCTAAGCTAGATCTAAAGTTGTACCCAAAAAACGTCCTATTCTAATTGTTTCGGATCCCTTTTTACATCATCTTTGGAATATTCCCTGAATATGCCCCCCTAATGCCCTCGGCATCACTGGCAACGGCCATAAGCTAGGCCACTAAGGGGCTCGGCATCGATGCCAAGTGAAACATCCCATCGCTGCCGAGGTGGTTAAGAGGTTAGGCCGCAAAGCAGCTCGGCATCGATGTCAAGTTTGGCATCCCATCGATGCCGAGGCCCATAAGGATCTGTGCCTTGCTTTTGCCCGGGCAATGCTCGAGCATCACCTGTCTTGCCTTGGCGTCGGCTGCTTCTGCCTTGGCCATGCTTCTTCTGCCCTGGCAATGGCTTCTTCTGCCCTGGCAATGGCTTCTTCTGCCCGGGCTGAACTTCTCGCTTTGGCTCTGCCTTGGCGTTGCTCAGCTGTCGGTCACGCCTTAGCCTTGGCCTCGCCTTGCTCAGCCTTGACGTCGGGTAACTTTTGCCTGAGATGCGCCTTGGCCGTCGGGCAATTTCAGGCCATGACATGCCTTAAGCCTTTAAAGCTCCTTATTGAGTGATTTTCCTACAAAACAAACCAAACAACTCTGCTAGGCAACTAAGTTAAAAACAATTAATTAAAGAGTAAATTAAACTAAACCTAGACACTAGCGCACCCTTTCATTACATTTCTGGGTGCTTATCACTACTCCCCAATTGAACACCTTTAATGATATTTTTCGCTCGAGCTCGTTCCAACATAATGTTAAGTGCTTCAGCCACTATGTTGAACAAAAAGGGGGATAAGGGATCCCCTTGCCTCAACCCTTTCTGTGTTTGGAACTCTTGCGAAGCTGCCCCATTAATCAAAACAGACATAGACACTGTGGAGCAACATTCTTTAATCCAAACACACCACCTGTCCCCAAATCCTACCTTCTTAAGCATATCCAATAAACACAGTCATATGCTTTCTCAAAATCCAATTTCAGAATTAAACCACCTTGAGCAGAGTTTTTCCAGCTATGAATAGCTTCATTGGCAATTAGAACACCATTCAATATCTGTTTTCCCCCAACAAAAGCAGCTTGGGCTTCACCAATAATAGCAGGAAGATGATCTTTAAGCCTATTAGCTAACACTTTGGATAGGATTTTGTAAATACTCCCCACCATGCTAATAGGCCTCAAATTGATTGTTAGACATTCATTTTGAAGGTATTTCATTCGACACCCCTGTATTGATGGCGAGACCCTCCTCCTCAACACAAATATTAGTATCAATCATCTCCAATAGACAACTGTTTCGGTCCTCAACAACTTGATCACCAATATCAATATTATTATTAATCAACTTCAAATACCTCATCCACGGCTTCTATATTATTCGTCTTATCACCAACCTCTGTTTCAATTTTTGGTTCATCAACTTGAATCACAACCTCTTTGACAACTTCTTCAACGACATCTTTGACAATAATGGTTGTATTTTGTTGCTTTGGCCCATATTTTTCCTTCAGTAATTCTTCATAATTCCATGGCAAAAATCTCTCCACCAAAAGTATTTTAATTCTCGACCATGCATGAATTCGACGCTTGCCCAATCGATCTCTTGACGATTGTAATTTTAACCACCATTGTAGTGCCGGGCCCGTAAGCTTCAATAACAAAAACCTCCACCTTTGTTCGAAAGGAGTTTTTGTATGCTCAAAAAAATCATCAATGTCCAATATCCAATCCAAACGATCTTCAAAATATTCAAGACCACTAAATTTTGGCCACTTATTGTAATACCTGAAATTTGCTTGTCGCTTTATTGACTGATAATCATCATGGTTCTCGAATGACTCGCCTTCAAATTCATTCCTACTATTATATTGATAATAAGAATATCTTCCGGAGACGTTTTGGCGAATAGGTTGGTTGCGGGCAAATCCCTCAACGCGATTCCTATTCTGGTTAGGAGGTTGGCGATGGGCAAATCCCAACGCGCGATCCTTCTCAACCCTTTCTGGCCTTTGGCGAATTTGTAGAGTCAACCCATGCAGCAACTCACGGATCTCTGCGAACTGAGTGCGAGTATCTTGACGGATTTCGGCTAACTGAGTGCTTCGATCCTGCAATTGTGTTCGGGTATCCTCCATCATCTTCCTTAGGTCAGCAAGCCCATGACCAACGTCAATGGGTGTGTCTTCAACTTTGTTTGGTGACATCGAACCAGGCAAAACCTTGCTCTGATACCACTTGACGCAGCGGAATTCACGAGAGATTAGTTAGCGTACTAATCCAAACGAGATAAACAACCCGTCGCAACGAGCAATTCTTGTGCACAAGAATGAAAGAGAAAATCTCTGCAATATTATTGATAAAAGCTTAAAAGTTTCATAATTGAATAGGTTACAGCCCTTTTTATAAGAACTTAACCCTAGAAATCCTACTGTAAAAGAAATAATAAATCATGCCAAAACAAGCGGCATTAAATAAAAGATATTTTCTAATTAATTAAAATAAAATCCTAATTATTGTAGACCAAGAATCCTAATAAAGGTAGAAATCAAAATCAAACCGAATACGGAAAGTTAATAATTCTAACTTAAACGGAAATATTCCTAGCCAAAATCTTATTCTAAAACAATAAAAATAAAATACAAAAACTCTCAATTTTTGTCCTACATCAAAATATGTTTTAGAGAAAAATTTGGAGCACTGCCACATGATACTGCAGAGGGATGTAATAATTTCTACAGTTAGTCCGACATCGTTAAATGTGTGTTCCAAGTTCGTCATGTGTGACAGGAGAGTCGCTATTGTTATTCTAAAAACTGGAGGGGAAGGTCTGTGTTTTATATAAACCTCAGGATAGCCCCATGTAATCTACCACTTTACTTTTCTCCCACCCCTAGCCTCCGCACATTTTTCAATTTTTTGGGATAGAAAAATGTCATAGTCACCCACGACAAACACACACATACTTCTACCGTAGTGCGGGCCCGACAGAAATTATTAGTCTAAAGTGTAAATGTGCATGCACATTCTGTGTGTACCGATTGTTAGTTTTTATTCATAATTGAGAGTTCCTCGATCAGCTTAATTACGAGCATCTCAACAAATTTCACTATCCTCTAACATTAGGTTTGATTGAAGGGAAAGTATCATGAATTGACTAGTCTTCCAACAGCTTGTTGTGCCTGTGAGACGGGCCGCACTTCCTCAAGCTTCAAAATCTAATATAAACCACCACCGTTCATTTTTAGAGCTTAACGTGTAGAACAACCCTAAAAAACTTAATTCGATTGAACATTGATAACCAATTGAACGAATCACATTTTCGAGCTTGATTTTCTTCAACATTACTAATAATTCTGTACAAATTAATGTGTTTTCAATCGACTTGATTTTTACAAGATTGTTCTACGTTTGGAGCTCCACGCAATAAATGATTTCAATTACGTGACGTTGCTCATGTCATGGCACAGCTGGGCCATGATTCCAGCGCCTTCCCCTGATGTGGAAATGGTTCCTCAACTGACGAGAAGGACCACCCACTTGGAAAGAAGCTCCAAAAATACCAAGAGTATACCAAGAAACGTCTTAATTTTAAAGAAAGTCTTTCACATATCAATGGCCGAAAATGCTGGTTCTGCTTCAAACCAACGGTCCCATGCACTCACGAAAAACATCAAAGACGTCCTAGTCCCTTTTCTAGTATTGCTTTTATATTTAATATATATAAATCTTATTTAATAGATCTCAATTAATTTTATTGAACAAAAATTTTCATATCGTAAAGAACATTATAGATTGTCAAATATAACAATTGTTTGCGTGCCTAAAAAAGACCAGTAATTTCGGATGGAGGTAGTATATAGTACGCACTAATTAAAATTCTAGTAGTCTGTTCTTGGTTTCAATTATCGCCCCAATTGAAGGCATAACAATTTCATGAACATGCCTTTTTCTTTTCCTGTGAAAACTTGAAATACCTTTAAGTAGTTTACCTTTCATGTCATTGCCTTGAAATACCTTTTCTTTTCCTGTGAAAACTTGCCTTGAGCTGAACAGACATGAGAGGTGTAACGAAGTTTTTACCGTAAATATTTCTATATGAACATATTTCACATTTAAATGTTTTACCTCAAAACAAATGGAGCTTGTATGTAAGAAAATGTGACATTGATAGTGTACAAATGTACTTCCGATCGACTTAATTTGTTACGAGATTATTCTATGTCTTGAGCACCATAAAGTAAAATGTGACATTAATAGTGTACAAATGTACTTCAGATCAACTTGATTTCTTACGAGATTATTTTACGTCTTGAGCACCATAAAGTAAACGATATCATGTAGGTTTTGTGGCTCTTGCTCATGTCATGGGCACCCACTGACTAGAAGGACCACCCACTTTGAATGGAGCTACAAAAATATCAAGAACGGTCCAATTCGTCTTGATAAAAAACAGTCCAATGCAACTACTAGTCTACTACCAAATACTGGTACAATTTACACACAAATTCACTCGTATTCACATTTGCCTACACTGCACAGGGCAATCCTCAGGGGGTATATCGAGCCAATCTCATTTTTTAAAGAAATCCATACGGGAAATGGTTCGGTCAAAATTTTGTTGGAGTCAACGAGTAGAATAACCGTGCAAAAAATCAAATTGGTCAAACAATGATAACCGGATTATCAAACGGATTTTCTTTTGAAGTGCATCCTTCAAAATTATGCTTCCCGTCATTTTATATCAAAACTAATGTTCTTCAATCAGTGAGTTATATTGAGGTTTGATAGACTCGATAGTTTCAAAAACTGATCTATGTTTGATAGACTCAATAGTTTCAAAAACTGATCTATCTAATCAGTGAGTTATATCTCCTCCACACATTTCTAGGATAGGAAACGCCCACGTCACACACACATACTTCTAGCATAGTGTGGGTCCAAAAGGAATAAATAAGTTTAGGATCCGGCTGCAGAGAAGCGCGTGCAATCCAATCTAAACTGTTCATATTGACAATTAACGGTTTAGATCAGTTGTTATTCCTACGGGTAAAAGTATATCTTTACCAATAAAAATATCAAAGCAAATCTGGCCTTTTAAAAATTTTATCCGACATGATCACTTGAACAGCACCTTGTGCCGAATTGCATGTGTACCTAGAGTGATTGGTTTTTTTCTTGATTTTGAAAGTGGCCCTGTCATTGGCTCGAACCACTTTCCCAAAATCAGCAGACTTGATTTTGAACGACGAACCCTTTAATCACATCAAACTCTCGTTCACTTAATACAGGAGACACATTGATTTCATTTCATATCATATCCGTAAACATGCAAACTAAACTAATTGTAACTAAATAAGAAAGTATGACTTTGTAACTGTAAATACATGCAAAATGCGTGTTTTGACGTGAAATTGCCGATTAAAATTGTAAGGACCAAATTCTGAAGTGTGTATTGGCAATTCCATTTAACAAAACACATTCTTTTTATCGAGTTGTAATTTTATTATTTTTAATAAGTTAGTGAGTCTGTGTAGGATTAGAGTGGAAGGAATTATTTTTATTTGTAATTGGGAGTGAGCATTCTGAATAAAAAGAAGATCGACTACAACAAGACGGATCAATTGGGTCTTCAATTGAAATCTCCTGTTTTGGTAGAAGAAAGGCAACGTGCAAAAGGGTTTATGGAATGTTATTTTCCTTCCTAGGTTTGGGAGCACAGCTTTATAAAAAGAAAAGCACGGCAAAAGAAAAGATGTCCACACATTATACAGTGAAAAGAAAGTGTGCGGCGGCAGTGGATGGAAATATCGAAGGAATTGGTTTTTGGCAGTGCTATTTCCAAAGGGAATTTTTCGTAGGTTTTGGAGGGCTTGTGGACTCAAGGCCGTTGGCAATCAAGATCACTGGGTGCGGTGTACGTGTGACTCGGCAGGTGATACTTAGAACTTTGTGAGGATTTGCATCGTTTGGATAGGTATATCTGTAACTGCACAATGATTATAGTGATTTGATTCCTTCCCGTGGTTTTTACCCGTTTTGGGGTTTTCCACGTATATCTCTGCGTTGTGGGTTTGATTGCTTTGCGTAGTTTTTGCTGGTAGCATTATTTCGTGATTCGCATTCATATTGTTAGGGTTTTTACGGATTGTTAAGAAACCCTGATTTTTCAATTGGTATCAGAGCAGGCTGCTCTTTCCGTTAGAATTTATTTTATTCTAGAGCAGATCCATCATGAATATGAACATAAATCACATGTCTAGAAATATGCCAATACTTGATGCTGATAATTTTGATTATTGGAAATCTAGAATTAAGGCTATAATGAGATTAGCCGGAGAAGAAATTTGGGACTCGTGTGTTTTGGGGTACACTCGACCCATGAAAATTGTAGACGATAAGCCGGTTCAAAAAACTGCATCTGAGTTATCAACCACAGAAAAACCCTTACTTCAGGCTAATAACCGTGCACTTGATATTTTATTTGCTGCTGTTGATATAAATGAGCACAGGAAAATAGCTAACTGTGAAATTGCAAAGGAGGCCTGGGATATTCTGGTTACTTGCCATGAGGGGACAGACGTTGTTAAGCAATCTAAGCTGCAAAGGCTTACCACGGAGTTTGAGACCATCAGAATGCAGGAGGAAGAAACCTTCAATCAATTCTACTCCAAGCTCATCGCCATCGTCAATAGCTGCGAGAACTTGGGTGAGCCAATTCCTTCTTTTCGTATTATTAAGAAAATTTTGCGCTCCTTACCGCCTAGATTTAAAATTCAAGTTACTATGCTAGAGGGTAAGAAAAAGTTAAAAGAGAAATCTGTTCAAGAAATAGTTGGGATTCTCCAAACTTATGAGGCTAACCTATTGCAATCTGAACCTGTTAAACTCAAAGTAAAACCTTCGGAGACTCCGATTGCTTTTAAAAGTACTCAAAAATATAAGAAAGGTTCAGATAGTGATAGTGATATTGATCTTGAGGAGATGAAAGTTTTTTTCAAACAATTTAAAAATAGTACGAAAAAGAAAAATGAAAAAGGAAAAGGAGAATTTTCTGAAAAAAATAAAAGGAGGGAAAAGGACCACCTGAAGGACCACAATGTTTCGAGTGCTATGGTTTTGGTCATTACGCCCAAGAATGTGCTAATAAAATGAAAAAGAAGGCCCTCGTCAGTAAAACGTGGGATGATAGCGATTCCGATGAATCGAATAAAGAACAGGGGGCTGACGAAAATGATAAAGGAAATTTTTGGCTTTTGGAGTAACCTTAAATTCACATGGTCATTCCGAATCGAGTGGTTCTGAAACAGATGATAGCAACGCGGATAGTTGTGATGACATAGATGAGGTAAGAGAGAAGTACAACAAACTCCATGTTTTTAGTAAAAAAACTAATAGAAGCGAGTGAAAAACTTTCTGATAAGATTAAGAAGTTAGAGAATACTTTGAATGAACGCACTCAAGAGAGTGATGAGAGAAATAAAGAAATTGAGCTTCTTCTTGAGAAAAATAAAGTTTTAACTGCTAGCTCCAAATCTAAGGATAAATTAGAGGACAACACACAGACAGGGACCAAATTGTTGGATCATATTCTGTCCATCCAACGAAGACCTAGCGATCGTTCAGGGCTTGGTTATCATGCAATGTCTTCAACTCCACCGATAGGGAGAAACGGAACTAAACGTCCAAGTAAGAAGACTAATGGTAATGATATGCAGAACATGATTACTTCTCCTATGACAAAGCAGACAAAGAAGCAATTGACAACAGAGGTAAACGGACATCACAAGCGCAAGAAGGTAAAATCTAAAGTTATAAATACTGATAAGTCTCCTGTTTTTACTCCTGTTGTTAATAAATTTGTTCCTACTTGTCATCATTGTGGTATGACTGGCCATATTAGACCGCATTGTAGGAAGATGCATGAGTTATACACTTCACATACACATGTAGCTCGTCCTTATGGACATAATTATTTTGTGCCCATTTGCCATCATTGTGGAGTTAAAGGCCATATTCGTCCATTCTGTTTTGTTCTTCATGGCTACCATAGGACTCCTCCCCAATATCATATTATGAATAATCAAAGGGAGTATTTTCAGAGGCCTAGACATAGGATGCCTTCGCATACTAATGTTGAAAAGCCCATGACCAATAAAAAGACTCATATTGAAAGGCCAAAACAAGACAGACTTGGGTTCGCAAAATTGATTTGGTTTCTAAAGCTGATGATGACCTTGACTCTCTAGATGATTATAGTTCATCCGAAGAGGTTGACCTTGCCTTTTGAGGCTAGGTCGTGGTTCCATAACCTAGGTTTAATTGTTCTTGCATATCTCATTGCCTAGAGTATGGAGTTTTATAGTATTGTGTTTTTTGTTTCGTAGTTATTTTGTTGGTCTTTAAAAAAAAAAATATTCAAAAATATTTTTTTAGTGTCGTGTGGAATGGGCATGATATATAATGTTTGATGCGTAGTTGAATATCATTGGATACTATGAACATGTTCATCCAGATTTTCATTGCGCTTTATTCATGGTATTCTCACTGCAAGTATGTTCGAATGTTAATAAATCATGAGTGTTCGACATTCTGTACACTCATCCGTGGTATTGGTCAGGTTCTCAAATAGGGATCACTCTTCTCATATGCTTCGTTTTTACCTTGTGTCTTCCCTGAGCCGTGACCATCTTTATTTGGTTTCGTTGATAGAGCCCTCGTTAATTCCAAAAAAAAGGAGAAAGGACAAGAAAGAAAAAGAAAATATACATCTGGCTTTTGCTTATCCGGGCGTTCATCGAGTAAACGGACAATTGGGGTGAGGTATTCTCTCTCTGAGCGTTCGCGTCAAAAAATGGATAGACCTTGTGAAGGCACTCATGTTGGACCATTTGTTAGTAACCGGGCATTGGGTATAAGGTATTCTTACTCTCAATATTCGCGTCAAACAGCGGTGGGGTAAAAGTAAAAATATGGTATGACTTTCTATTGATTACTTATTAAACAACCGCCTGTGTGTTAAGGGGGAGCTTGCGATTAATTATCTGTGACTTGTTTGTCGAACCTCAAGAGGTGTATCTTGTTGAGGGGGAGTCACTAGATAAACCTAAGCATTTGAGCATCTTGGTCCTGTTGAGAGTGCTGAATTTTGGTCATGGATGCACACAACACTTTCCTCTCATGTCGATGATCATGGTGTGTTGCATTCCTTCTACTTGCATTGTGTTATACCATTAAGTGGTGCCTTAAAATTTGGATGTTTTTCATCTCCTCTCATGATATAATACTTGCGATAAAACTATCTCATGCTCGTATATTCACATTTCTCATTCTCTTTTAGCATTTGGTTTAGTTTTATTTTATTAGATTTGGCGTGTCTGTTAGTCCTTCATTCTGCTATTGAAATAAGCCATTACGCTATTTATGTTAATATCCACGCTTCACTTAAATCTTTTCTTTGGCTGCTTCTATTGGTCACTCATTGATTAATTCTCCGGTACTTGCAATTATTGTTTTATTGTTTATCATATTCGCTCTTTGTCATTCCATGTCAAAAGAGGGAGAATGATGAAAGGGGGAGTACGTTGCTTATTGTTCTAATGTGTTTGGATATTGAGTTTTGTTTGCAGCTTCTCTACAACTCGATTTTAATCATTTGATTTTCATTGTATTGTGTTTTGTCATGGAAGTGCCAAAGGGGGAGATTGTAAGGACCAAATTCTGAAGTGTGTATTGGCAATTCCATTTAACAAAACACATATTTTTTATCGAGTTGTAATTTTATTATTTTTAATAAGTTAGTGAGTCTGTATAGGATTAGAGTGGAAGGAATTATTCTTATTTGTAATTGGGAGTGAGCATTCTGAATAAAAAGAAGATCGACTACAACAAGACGGATCAATTGGGTCTTCAATTGAAATCTCCTGTTTTGGTAGAAGAAAGGCAACGTGCAAAAGGGTTTATGGAATGTTATTTTCCTTCCTAGGTTTGGGAGCACAGCTTTATAAAAAGAAAAGCACGGCAAAAGAAAAGATGTCCACACATTATACAGTGAAAAGAAAGTGTGCGGCGGCAGTGGATGGAAATATCGAAGGAATTGGTTTTTGGCAGTGCTATTTCCAAAGGGAATTTTTCGTAGGTTTTGGAGGGCTTGTGGACTCAAGGCCGTTGGCAATCAAGATCCCTGGGTGCGGTGTACGTGTGACTCGGCAGGTGATACTTAGAACTTTGTGAGGATTTGCATCGTTTGGATAGGTATATCTGTAACTGCACAATGATTATAGTGATTTGATTCCTTCCCTTGGTTTTTACCCGTTTTGGGGTTTTCCACGTATATCTCTGCGTTGTGGGTTTGATTGCTTTGCGTAGTTTTTGCTGGTAGTATTATTTTGTGATTCGCATTCATATTGTTAGGGTTTATACGGATTGTTAGGAAACCCTGATTTTTCAAAAAGAAATCTCGGCTCCATCCCCTAGGGTTTTTACCACTCTTATGCGGTGTAGAGGAGGGCTTTATGCCTTTGCCCTTGGTGGATGTTTTCTTTTCTTCTTTATGGTTTCTATTGCTCCAATAACTCCTCTTTAAGTGAGGGTTTTCTCTCTCAATATCAAATTTGAGAGTTTCTTCGTAATTTTTTCTCTTTTTCTTTCTCTCGGCTTCCCCTTCATCATTGAGGTGCTGGTTCAGATTTCGACCATGGTGAAGGTTATGGTTCGGTGGTGGCCGTTCAATAACAAATATTAAGATCAATTAACTTGGTGGCCTTGCTACTTCGGGTGTTAGGTTTATCCATATAACTGTGAGTTTTCTATTGTGCATAGGATTGCAATTGGGGTGGTCCATTCTTTGGCTAGAGAGGTAGTAGTGGTCTGGATATTTGTATCAGGGAAAACTACTCTCTTTTGTGGCTTTCTAGTCTTTCGATTAAGAACAGATGCTTCCTTTTGGTAATTATCGTATGTATCATTTCCTATCAATTATCATTTTGACAAAAAAAGAAGAATAAGAGTTCGGCCAATGGAGCTCACAAGATTCTTTTCGATTAAAGGTCTAGATTCATTTCAACAAAACAAATAAGAAGCATAAAATTACAATTAGGAAAAAAAAAAAAAAGAGCCCTATAGAAGAAAAACAAAGTAGAAGAAAAAAGTAGTTTTATTGTCTAACTGAATTTTTTCAATTTCGATCACTATTTTATGCCCTTCATCGCAACATGTCGACGAAATGTTAAAAAAATCAATTGGGAAACTAGCACGTATTGACTGGTCTCAGAATAGCTTGTTGCGTCTATGAAACAGGCACTGTCTCGAGCGCCAAACTAAATATGATCCAAACAGTTCGCTTTGTAGAGCTCAACTTGTAGAACAACTTCTGTAAACATAAATATGCTTGGACATCTTTAACCCAACTCTGTACAAAAGGGTTTCCAATCAACTTGAATTTTTACAAAACTATTTTATGTATCAAGCTCCACAAAATGAACGATTTCAATTGCATTTTGGGGTCAGAACGTTGCTCATGTCCTGGGCACAGCATGGCCCTGAATCTGATTCTAGTGTCTTCCCCTGATATGGCGACGACTACACCTGTGGAAGTGGTCTTGGAAAGGCGCTCCAGCAATATCAACAACAGTCCGAATCGTCTTGATAAAAAACCGTCCATGGCGTCCACTGCCAAATACTTACAGAATTTTCACACAAATCCGCACGCATTCACATTCATACACACTTTAAATGACCCTAATTGTATCTTCATCACGCATTAAAATTTTTTTTTTGGGTGAAATATTTTGGCATTACAACATTGACTTAGTGAAAATCTTTACATCGTGTTTGGGTGTCTAAAAGTCATTCTTCCCAATTGAAGAAAGTCGACGCAGATTTTCATTCACGGAATGTAGCTGGAACGGGCCGATGTACATGAATCCCACAACATAATAAGTGTTCCACGACCATCAATTGGATGGTTCCGAACACAGATGTTCAATTATTATGCACGAAAATCTATGCATGTATCATTGTTGTGTCAATAATACTCTGCACATAATGCACACATTTGTATATGCGTATTTGTCCTACGCACTCGTGTAGTGCACACATACATTCATGTACAAATGTAGTCGGAATCTTCTTTTTCTTTTTCCTTGACTGTCTACTCAAAATTTCGTAAGTTTGCCTTTTGGAAATTTTTCAAACCACCAAGTTTTTTTTATCAGTAAGCTGAATTCATTCCAGAGCTTGCATGCGACATTTTTTGAATCCGTTAAAACATATTGGCATCGGTATTTTACAAACTTGTAAATTCTTTTATTTATATTTTTTAGAACCCAAATAAACAAAAATATCCATGAGAGTTGTATTCACGGAACTTGTGCTCAATGCCTGGTTCACCCAAAGCACCTAATGCATGTCGATGGACTTAATTAAACCCGCACGCGCGAGTAACCCAAGCCCAGCAGTCAAGGCTAAAAGTGATCAGATAACATTCTTAGGACCTCAGACCAAAAGAAAGGCATTCTTAGGATAGGATCAAAACCAAAAAGTTAAAAGGTCTTCTTGTAGGTAATGGTCAGAAAAAATTGCTACAGCTACGGACAAATGTGCAGAAATCCAAACATATGTGTCCAGAATTGTCTGATATGAATGGGTGTGCATAAGAAAGTTTTGAACGCATATATGTGTGAATATGTATACATTGGTCTGTGTCGGTAACATTGCCGATTAGAAAAATGAGGCTCAGTAAAAAAAAAAAAAACGGAAACATTTTGATTCCATTTCTGCCGGTGTTGATTCTAATTGAATAATTCTAATTTTGATGTAGTAATGTATTCTTTTTGAAATTGTAAGCAAGCATATTAGGTCAAAACTGACGCATTAGTCACATAATGCATATGTGTGTTTTGGAATTGTAAGATTTGAGAATCTCTTACTCCTCACCTTGTTCCATCCTCAATCACATAATCCATGTGCCTGAGTGAGAGGGCGACCGCAAAAGCATCTTTCAAAAATATCCCTAACTACTAAAATTCGTAAGCATTGAAAATGATCTATTAGATAAATGTGTTTTGCTCATATGACGACAGATCCAATTAACTTAGAATTTGCATGAATCACCTATACATATCGAGACGGAGAAATCAATGCCTTGTTCCTTTCCCTTTTCAAAAAGAATTTTTCAAAAACTTCCCCCTAGATTCTCCCTACTTCTAACATTTCTCTCTCCATTTATTACCCCTACAATTTTTCAAAAAATTTTTCAAACAACAAACCAAACAAAGCACAAATAGTTCAAATAAATTGAAATATTCAACCTTGGATTGATGGGAATGATACTGATTACACATCACACATGCTATATCATAGCCCCTATCCCCCTAACTGGGATGGGGAGTGGATATTTCTTCATTCTTTCTATATTGTTGTGAATCTTAAAAATGCAAACGTTCATCTTACGATAACACACGCATAACACAACTGACATTTAGGTAAGTAATAAGTTCATAAGTTCACAAACGTTATTATTACAACCATGCATAGGACTCATCCGACATTTATTATTACAATCCAAATCACAAACATTACTATAGATATAGTTTGTAAAAATAGTCGTCCAAGAAGCAACCTCACAAAAGTTCATAAACATGCGAATAGGAAGGACAAACAAGTTTCCAATATGAGGTCTAGCTCGAATTGGAAACTATGAAAGCGCGATTGTAGCTTAAAACACAAACAAACATGGAAACTAGAAAGTTCTTCATCTTACAGTCCAAATAGAGAAAGCATCATTATCAGATGAGTCTTCAACTTATTAAATGGAATAACAAGTTTTGCACTTGGATGCAGGAGACTACTCCAACGCACTCTTGTGATCTCCCCAGCAACCCGAACGCGCGGGTAACTTCCAGCGCAAACTACTGATGAAAGGGGCAAAAGTAAAACACAACATTAGGTTTCCTGTTGCACGTACAAAATATATTGATTGTAATTATCTAAGAAACTATAAGCCATGATATTCATTACGACATAATAGAAGCAGAAAACAGCAACTATTTTATAAACTTTTTTTGGGGTAAATTTAAGACTACAGTTGGAATTTTTCTCGAAACTTTTTAAGCATGTCCTACTACACTGATCATATGAATAGGTTGTTTGAACTAATTTACTTTTTGGGGAGGACAAGCGGTAATATTTAATCTTTAGCTACTTCTTTTTTGCTTTTCGTCATAATTTAGTACCTCAAATCTTTTGTCATGACGAGAGGAATAACAAAAATTTAGACTCATTGAAAAAAGTTCATAAATACACAAAAGTTTTTGATTTTGGTTCATACTTTTCCTTTTCCGATTACTTCCTTCTAGATGAACGATTAATTCAAAAATTTAACCCAAATCCAATGAAAATTAAGAGAAAACCCCCGGAAGACTTGGTTGAAAAACTAAAAAAATTAGGTCAAAGGCCGTATCGTTAATATTACTATGATAATTCTTGAATAACAGCAAGTGACATGATTACGTTTGGGCGTAGGCTGTCAGAGAAGAAAGAAAAATAGCAGAATAGTAACCAAACTTCAACCACACATTCATGTGAGATTCATACACTAAGTGGTAGACTACGCAGAAATGTATGATTGTAAAATGGTTCGGAGTACCATATGGCGGTACTCCCTCACTATATATATATGTAGCTATACCGTCATCATGATCTTCAGCCTTGTTTACCATTATGGCCATTTTCTTTGCAACTTGTACCACATTCCTAATCCAAAGAAACTGGAAAACTTAGAAGCTACCTCAAAAAAAAAAAAAAAAATTCAAAACATTCGAAGCATCAGTTGAATAATTTCTAATAAATATTCCCAAACGATTAATTGTTTATTAAGTGACACAAGAACAATTTAAAAATCCTAACTTCCATAGATACCTCCAGTTCAATAGTTTATGGTAAATATTCCCAGACAAGTGTTTTTTGAGTACACAAGAAATAAGTTAGAAATATTGACCTTCACAGATACCTTTTTCGTAGGAGTCTTTAAATCTTCATCAAGTTCTTCACCATTATGGCCACTATCTTTTGTTATCAACAAAATCAAAGGTCGCAGTTCGAGGGGATACCACTATTTTCTCAAACACTGGGTATACATCCTGCAACAAAATTGATGTTAGCGTGTCGTTAGTAATTAATTAAGTGAATAAGTTATGCTAATAATTAGAATTAACGTTTCTCGCGTTTATTGAGGCATGTTCGTCTAATCTAATAGGATAAACACAAAACCTATAAAGCCAACAGATTACGAGATATAGATATATTGTAACCCATGATAAAGCCATTCGCTAATGTAATGGCTTTGTCTAGGAGCATGCATATGCTGGCATGCAAGATTGACAGCAAAGGAAATTTCAGGTTTAGTAAGAGTAAGATACTGCAAAGAGCCAACCACAGTCCTATACCAGTGTGGATTCTCAAAATATGAATCAGGATCCAAGAGTGCTGGTTTAGTAGAGGAGGGAGAAAGACTAGGTTTGCATTCATTCATACCAGACTTCACCAGTAGATCTGTAGCATATTTACTCTGAGATAGAATCAAACTATTACCATGATACTCAACTTCTAAGCCCAAGAAATAACTAAGTGTACCTAGATCTTTCATTACAAACCTGCTGCCAAGATTTCTGATCAACTCAGTGATGTAAGACACATTGCTACCAGTGATTAGAATGTCATCAACATAGACCAAAACCAAAGTCACACCTTGGTCAGTCTTGAGAGAAAACAAAGAAGGATCTGCTTTGCTGTTCACAAACCCTTGTTGAAGAAGAAAGCTAGAAAATAAAGAAAACCAAGCTCTTGGGGCCTGCCGTAATCCATACAAAGCTTTATGCAATTTACAGACATGATTGGGATATGTGACACTCTGATAACCAAGCGGCTGTTTCATATACACTTCTTCTTCTACTACCCCATGAAGAAAAGCATTAGTAACATCAAGTTGTCTGATAGTCCAGCCATTGTGCACTACTAGACTGAGAACAATGCGAATGGTTGGTTGTTTGATAACTGGACTGAAAGTTTCTGTGAAGTCTAATCCCTCAGTTTGTTGATTCCCGTTTGCAACCAACCTGGCCTTGTATCGAGCCACACTACCATCAGAGTGTCGTTTGATTTTATAGATCCACTGGCAGCCTATCACATTGGCATTGGATGGAGGAGGCACAAGAGACCAAGTTCCCTGATGGACTAACGCTTGATACTCCTCTGCCATGGCAGCTTGCCATACAGAGTGTTTGATGGCTTCAGAGAAATGTTTTGGTTCAGTGGGTGGAGGTGCAGAGGTACTAGCAACTGCAGTTAGACTCACAATGGTTTTGGGTTTAACTATCCCATGTTTTGCTCTTGTAGCCATAGAATGAGTATTGACAGGTACAGTAGACGGTAAAGAAGAAGGAAGCACAACAGGAGAAGACGGGAAGGAAACTAAAGGTGAAGAAAGAGAAGAGGAGGAATGAGAAGGAGATACAGATATTGGAGTCAAAGTAGATGGAATAGAATCAGGAGAATTGGTGGACAGGACAGGAAAATGAGAATCAGGAATAGGAACAGAAAACTCTATTGGTTGTGAAACAGACACTGGGTTAGAAGTAAGAGAAGGAATAGGATTAGAAGAAGATGATGGCACAGAAACTTCAGAGTGAAGGTCAGACAAAGGAACAGAGATGATAAGATCATCAAAAGATGTTAAGGGAACATTAAAAGTGGAAACAGCAGAAGAAGTATCAGAAGAAGACACAATAAGAGATGGATAAGGAAATTCAGTTTCTATGAACTGAACATGTCTAGAAGTGTAAACTTTGGTGGTTTTAGGGTCATAACATCTAAACCCCTTAGTATTATCACAATAGCCTAGGAAGACACACGGAGTAGACCTAGGAAGCAATTTATGTGCTACATATGGTTTGAGCCAAGGATAACAACAACAGCCAAAGGGCTTGAGATTGAGGTAATTAGGGGAAGTCTTGAATAACAGAACATAAGGCACCTGGAAATTCAAAGAGGTGTGAGGTAACCTATTTGCTAAATACACTGCATTGGTTAAGGCTTCCAACCAGAAAGAAACAGGTAAACTAGCCTGGAGTAGCAAGGTAATGGTTGTCTCAATCAAATGTCGATGTTTTCGTTCCACAAGCCCATTTTGTTCAGGTGTGTGAGGGCAGGTAGTTTGATGGAGTACACCAGATGAAAGAAACAAATGAAGAAGAAAGTGATTAAGAAACTCTCCCCCATTGTCACTTCTAACAGTTTTGACACAAGTGCCAAATTGAGTTTGTACATAAGCTTTGAAACTAGAAATCTTATACTTAACTTCAGATTTGTAATGCATAGGAAACAACCAAGTGTATCGTGAAAAATCATCAATAACCAAAAGATAATACTTGAAACCTTTATTAGAAGCAACGGGGGAAGGCCCCCAAACATCCATATGTACTAATTGAAAAGGAGCAGTGGTATGAGTAATGGAAACAGGGAATGGAAGTTTGTGGCTCTTGGCCATACGACAAGAAGAACACTCAACAAAAGTAGAAGTACCAACAGGCAAACTAAATTGTTTGATTAAGGAAGTAAACAAAGGAGTACTTGGATGCCCAAGCCTTCTGTGCCATAGTTCTGCAGAAGATGATTGACTAAGAAGAGCAGTAGCTGAAGTAGCTTTAGAGTGGTTCAGAATGGGGTACAAACCCTTGTGACAAGGGCCTTTGTAGAGGACGTGATGAGTGTACTTGTCCTGAATGACAAGACCATTGGAATCAAAAATAAGTAAGCACTGATTATCTTTTGCAAACTGATGAACAGACAATAGATTGTGTGTGATGTGAGGAGTATGCAGAATATGAGAAAGATTAAAAACAGTAGCAGGAGTGGGTAATAGACCCTTACCAGTGTGAGTAACCTGCAATGTGTTCCCATTACCAACCAAGACACCTTCATTCACATTTGTGGGTTGTGAATGTTCCAGATTCAGATTGTGCAAGTTATTGGTAATATGGTTTGTGGCCCCACTATCAAAATACCATGGCTCTGATGCATTATTGTTGTAGGAATCAGCATTGTAAACAACTGAGGATGCAGAAGGAGTTTGCTGCATGTAGCAACTACCATACGGCCCAGAGAAAGAAGAAGGCATGCCAAAACTCTCAGTGAAACCAGCAAATGCAGGCTGATGTGGCAAATATTGAGGTGATGGCATCTGTGATACGGATTGTGAGTGTTGCATGGGTAGAGCAGGTCCATTAGGAGACCTAAAACCACCACTGAATCTGTAACCACCAGAGTTCTGAGCAGGAAATCTAGATAGCGGAGGAGGATACCCCTGATGCAAAGGCATAGTGTACTGTGGAACACCAGGCATCATAGGATTCCATGGGAAAGATGGAGAAAAATTTGTGTTCCCTCTCCACTGTGAGCTTGAAACATCAAAAGGCACATTATTTGGCCTATAGTAGCAGTAGTTCGTGGAGTGATTACTTCTACCACAGATATCACAGGGTCCTTTAGGATAATAGGAACCTCTACCCCCTCTGCCTCTGTTGTTAGAAGATCTGAAGTTCTGAGGAAAATAATGATGTTGCGGAACAAATTGAGATTGATTTGTCCCAATCTGATTTTGAGGCAGAGGCACAGGAACAGAAGAAACAGAAGGTATCATGGAAGAAATGTGTCCTGTTGACTCCTGATTTTGAGAGGAATTCCCATGTGCAGCAACAAGTACAGTGTTCACAACATCTTGCTCAGAAGAATCTTTACCAAGTTGTTTGTCTTCACTTTTTAACATAGTAACAAGTTCTTCAAAACTCACATTATGACCTCGAGTTCGTACAGCCCGGACTGCAGTTCGGAGGCTATTAAAGACCTTAGGTAGGCCTTGTAAAGTTCTAAAAACTAGTTCATCATCATCAACTGGACTACCAGCTGCGACCAGTTTTTGTGCGATATCCTTAGCATGATCAATATAGGCCTCAATCGTAGACGTTTTGGACAAATTGTACAATTCATCTCTAAGTTCTTGAACATGCGTTTCAGATAAGAAATTATATCTATTTGAGAGAGAATCCCATACTTGACGAGCAGTGCGTAACCCTAGGACGTATGGGAGTGTGGATTGTGACAAAGATGCAGTCAAACACGACCTAAGTTGTGAATCTATCAACCGCCACAGAGGAAATTCAGGATTTGGTATAAGATTACCTTCAGCATCACGAATCTGACTGGACGGAATTGGTATAGATCCATCGAGATAACCAAAGAAGCCGTTGGCATCGACTGCATTCTCAACCTGAATCCTCCAAAGTAGGTAGTTGGAGCTGTCCAACTTGATGTTCACCAAAGAGTGAAAATTTGAGACGAGAAATGCAAGAGCGGAAGGGATGACGACTGGAGTTGAACTTGTAGCTGTTGAAATTGCTGGATTCGAAGCCATTTCTGTGCCCTAATTTCTGGTAACAAAGGAAGAACAATAAAAGTTCTGTGCCCTAATTTCTGTCAACAAACGAAAGAAAGATCAGGATCGCAAGACTTTCGTCTCAGAGATGCTCTGATACCATAAAGAAGTTTAAAGAACTAGTCAAGAACAGGAGATAGAGAGGGAATGAGAGAGAAAGAAATCTTCATTTTCATTTCTTTTGATCGTTGCCCAATACAGAACTCAGCTCTTGATTTTATATCCTAGTTACAAAACACGACCCCAGTTAAATGCTTCTAACTTTAGTTTAACAAACTAACCAGACAACTAACGTAATTACAGTTTGGTCCTCAACTAACTAATGAGTTTTCTTTACAACATAGTCGTGGACAAACACAACTGTCATGACTAATTGTCGGACCATTTATCCCCTATCACTCTTAAAACCAACTTGTTTTAAGGAGAGCTTCAATTAAATCTTTTATGGCATTCGATATTTTTTTAGAGCGGTTGCAAAGAATGGTGTTAGGAATTGAACTCCACGTACAATCCACAACACCCCATGTGGATCTTGAAAGCTATGATCACAAAAATCACATGGCAAATGAAAATAGTGCCTATGAAATAGAAACACAAAAGACACATAGATATATGAGGAAAACCTCAATGTGAGAAAAAACCATGGAAGCCACACCAGTGCACTATAATCAAAGAAACAATGGAGTACACGTCCTTTCTTTTTGCCGATAAAAAAAAAAGTCTTCTTTCTTCTCTCTAAGAATAGTTTTCTTTAGTCTCCTCTCTGTTTTTTTCTGAAAAATGAATTAACCCTAATCACATAGGAATAGAGTTTTAATCAAACCAAACACGAACCGATCTCGAGTAGCTTAATTTTTTTTATACATAATTAGACAAACGAAACAAGTAGTAGCTAACGACTTTCGAAAATGAGTTAAATAAACCAATCTTGAATAATCTTTTAATGAACAAACACGAGCTCAAACTAGAGTAGCTTGGTTTCCTTAGAAGTCCTAATTTCCAGAAAATTTAATACAGTTCAGAATTTTTGACATTCTGTTAGTTTTGTTGGTTTACCTAATACATATGGTGGAATTGGCTGTGATAACCATAGGACTTGTTTTCAAAATTGTAAAAATAATACATACCAAATTAGAAATGTAGAGACAATGTAATTAGTATTAAATTGGGCAGTAATTGGTTAAGTTTCAGGTATCTGTTAAGTTTACACGATAAACTAACTTGCCTAAATTGTAATTGCAATGAAACTACAGGATTATATACATGCATGTGTGCCCACTGTAAATAGGAATTTGTACCTTGTTGGAGAAGTCGGGTCGCGTTTCACCACATACGAAACTTTTGAGATTAAGCAAACCCAATAACAACACATCCTTTAACTGAGGGAACCGAAAGGTATCATTGTTGTTGGTGGCTTCTTTCTCCTTTCGGTTGTTTGAGAATATCACCTCCATCTTCCTACAATCCTTTATGAAGAGTTTTTGCAGATTCTTTAATTGAGGAAGCATATACAAGGGCAATACATACTCCAATTGGTTACAACCCTCAACATTAATCCACCTAAGTTCGGAGAAGGATTTAACTTCTTTTTCTGGTTCTGAGAGTGGTTGGTTGTCCCAAATCCTTGTTATCTTATCTAAATCCAAAAGTCGCAAAGTTTCCAGAACAGGAAAAGCAACCTGCAAAATTGTTTGCAAAACATTCATTAGTGATTGAATAGTAATTAATTAGGTCCAACCAAGCTCTAGCTAAAACCCATTTCTGCTCATAAGCACGAGATTTGATTTTCAATACTTGGAGAGCTATGGAAGACATGTTGACACTCAATCCGATCACTAAACTACTCCATACACAATAATTATTTAAATAATCAAGTTTTTCAAATATGTACAAAATAATATAAATTTTCAATGAAGTCTTCTTCTTCTTTTTTTTTTTTTTTTCTTTTCTAGAGCCGTACCATCAGAAATCACTGATGGCCTAACAATCATTCACATAATAACAAATTTGAAAAATATAGCAAAATTAGAATTTTACTTCGCATGTAAAACCAAAAAATGTACAAACTGATTAATAAATGTAATGTACTTGCCAAAATCAAAATTTATAAATTTACCAAAATTAAATTATGCTTGTAAAAATTTGAAAGTGTGAACTGATAAAATCATAAGAATATTTGTAATTAAGGAAAAGTTTGTCACGTGAGTAAACACAATATATTAATGAAATAATATTTTAATAAGATTACTAAATAGAGAAATATGATAGTTTAAATATTGGGTTGGACACAGTAATGAAAATTGAAAAGTTTGCCAAAATTAATAAATTTACCAAGCATGTAAAATTAAAAAACGTGAAGCATGCACGTTGCCTCACTGAAATGACACTTTCTAAACCCAACACAATTAAGGCCTGGTTTGGCTTAAGCCATTTGCCTTTTTAAAATGTTATCTTTATTAATTTCTTTCCCATTTGTTAGTTTTGTGGTAAATTTTTACGGATTATTAATTCATCTCGATGAGAAGAATTGAAAAGTAAAAAATTGTGATTCAAACTTGATTGTTTTTTGAAAAAGTAAAAAAAAAAAAACTGTCTTCTGAAGATTATACATGCACGTGTGCCCACTTTTGCGTGCTTAATTTCCATGACAATGATTAATTAAGTAAAAAAGGGAAAAGAGCTTAATTTGTACCTTGTTGGAGAAGAAGAGTTGCGTTTCATCACTACATATGAAACTTTTGAGATTAGGCAAACAGCGAAGTTCCACTATCTTTAACTGAGGGAACCGAACGGTATCATTGTTGTTAGTGGCTTCTTCCTCCTTCGGGTTGTTTGAGATTATCACCTCCATCTTCTCACAATCCCATATATTGAGTTTTTGCAGATTCTTTAACTGAGGAAGCATATAGGAGGGCAATACATACTCCAATTGGTTACAACCCTCAACAATAATGTCCTTGAGTTCGGAGAAGGATTTAGCTTCCTTTTCTAGTTCTGGGAGTGGTTGATTGTCCCAAATCCTTGTTATCTTATCTAAATTTAAAAAATGCAAATGTTCCAGGACAGGGAAAGCAACCTGCAAAGTTGTTTACAAAACATTCATTAGTGATCGAATGAATAATAATTAGGTCCAATCAAGCTCTAAAACCCATCTCTGCTCATAAGCACAAGATTCGAGTCTCAAAACTTGGAGAGCTATGGTAGACATGTTAACTCAATCTGATCACCTTTCATTCTTCTAAATTCCACTTTTTGTAAGAGCTAGCTCTTGGAATTGGATATTCAGACACACCATGACATATTTTTTGAAAATCACCATGCCATATTTGTTGCACTTAATTTCCATTGCATTTGGTAAATTAACACTAAGGAGTACTATTTTAACGTATAAAATTACCCATTTATAATATCAAAGCCGTATAAACTACAAATATTCTTACATTGCCCTTATTATTATTATCATCATATATATATATATGTATGTATGTATAGATCGTACCATATTAAGTTTCAATCAAAAGTTTTCAAACTTAAACATTAAATAGGTATAATTACCTATTTAGAGCTTAGGCGGTTGGGCTTCGACTCACTTGGTGTATTTTCCAACGTTTGGTTGGATTCCTCTTTCCCCTCTCCCCGTTTTTAATAAAAGATTTTGCCGATCAAAAAAAAAAAAACTTACCTATTCCATACACAATAATTACTTAAATAATCAAGTATTTCAAATCTGTACTAAATAATATAAATTTTCAATGAAGTCTTTTTTTTTTTTTTTTCTAGAGCCGTACAATCAGTAATCATTGATGACCTAACAATCATTCACAAAATAACAAATTTGTAAACTATAACAAAATTAGAAGTTTACTTCGCACGTAAAACCAAAAATTGTACAAACTGATAAAATCATTAAAAGAGAAAATATTAACAAATTTAATATACTTACCAAACAAAAATTGATAAATTTACCGAAATTAAATTATGCATGTAAAAATTTGAAAGTGTGGACTGACAAAATTATAAGAATATTTGTACTTAATGAAAAGTTTGTCACGTCAGTTACACAGTATAGTAACGAAAATAATTTTTTATGAGATTAGTAAATAGAGATATCGGATAGTTTAACATATTGGATCGATCACCACAAAAAGTGATCATGTTGCTAAAATTAATATACATGCCGAATTGAGAAATTTCTCAAATTTGAAATCAGAGAAAATTGGTAAATAGTTGTATTGGGTATTATACATTTGTCCAAATTGATAAATTTATTAGGCATGGAAAAATGAAAAAGCGCAGATTGATAAAATTGTAAAAGTGATAAATATTGCTAAATGCAATATACATACCAATATGAAAGTTTTGTTCGACATGAGGAATAATAAATTAACAGATGCTGAGATGATATACTTATCACAGCCCGGCCGATAATGGTGTTCTTCAACATTGATGATGTTGTTTAGGAGCATTGGGGGAAGGATGGACCGTCAGCGATAGAAATACTACAGTTGATTTGGCAGTCCGCAGTGAACGAAGACTCAAATGCCCCTGAAGCATGCACGTTGCCTCACCAACTCACGCACCCCAATCACCAATTTGCCAAAATCCTATGATGGAATTGGAAGGGAAATACCAGCACTGAAGTGGCCCACTTTCCAAACCCAACACCATCATTAGGGCCTGATTTGGCTAAGTCATTTGCCTTTTTAAAATTTTTCTCTTTATTAATTTCATTTTCATTTGTTAGTTTTGCAGCAAATTTTTTTAGATTATCAATTCATTTCGATGAGAAGAATCAAAAAATAAAAAATTGTGATTCAAACTTGATTATTTTCTGAAAAAGTCAAAAAATATCTTTTGAAGATTTTGACTAATATTAAGATCTTAAAGTTAACCATTGAATAAATCTCCAAAGACCTTGAATAAATCTCCAAAGACCCCAAAAAATTTTTTGTACTAGCGATGAAATTTTTTGACCAATTAAAGAATCGTTACTCGATTTAAAACAAAAAATCGTTACTCAGACTGGGCCATTTTTAGCAAATAAACACCTAGACCAAGTCCCATAACCAAAAACGCTCTTCACCACGTCTGAAACTCAATCCACCCAGGGTTTGGTCTCCTTCGTCAACAACACAACACCCCCCCCCCCCCCCCCCCCCCCCTCTCTCTCTCTCTTCAATGGCAACAATCAACCTCTCATCATCACCTCTTCCTCTCTGTGCTTACCCACATCCCTAATTGAACCGCGCCTTCAAACTACTGTTGTTTCTCATAGTGGGTTGGTCGAAGGAGGTGGTGTGGCTCCATTATGTTGTTGGGTACAGGCTACAGAGGTGGTAGTGGCTCTCAATTAAGGATCAAATCTTTATCCAATTTCAATCAAACTACAGGATTATAGATGTGTGACCGCTTTTATGTGCTTTTAATGGCCATGCATGATCAAGTAAAAAATGGTAAGGACCTTTGTACCTTGTGGGAGAAGAAGCCTTGCGTTTCAGTATAGAAACTTCTGAGCTTAGGCAATCTCTGAAGTATCACTCTCTCTAACCGAGGGAACACAATGATGTCATCGTTGATTGCTTCTTTCTCCACCTTCGGGTCCTTTGAAAATATCACCTCCAACTCGTCACAGTTTTCTATCCAGAGATGTTGCAGATTCTGAGGAAGCATATGGGAGGGAAATACATACAATAATTGGTTACACGCCTCAATACGAATCTTTATTGCCCCAACCATCTCTAAATGTTCTCGGGCAAGGGAAGCAACCTGCAAAGTTGTTTACAACACATTCAATAATGATTGAATAACAATGAGGTCCAATTAATCAAGCTCTAAAATCAATTAAAATGAGGATTCATTCTAGTATGTTATAAATGTTTCTTAGAGCAAGTACTAACTCCAACCATGCTCAATATCTTCGACTGAGATTGAATACA